>JAWNLV010000179.1:20000-262500 GCA_035042125.1 Drosophila longiperda
TAAAATCGATATACAAAAAAAAAACCAAAATAAATATTTATGAGTATTATATAAATAATTTGTTACTTATGACGTATGCAAAACATGTATGTATGTATATAGATAGATGTAAGAAATAAAGATGCTAAAAGTGAGAGTGATTACTGATTTTACTGAGTTTTGGTAAGTTTAGAAAGTTAGTGTAGAGCTTATGTAACTGTCGTCTTTATGTGTATGCATATATGTAAGTATGTAACTTAACTCATACTTGTGTTAGGACATAGATACAAGTACACAAAATATATATATATATGTATGTATGTATGTATGCATGTATGGATTTATGTGTTTTTGTGTATGTACGTATGATTTTGACGAAACACATAATTAGTTTGCTTAAATTGTAAGAATGTGAATGAATACAATTATACACATATATGCATTTATATGCATATAATTATAAATAGGTGGTGGTGTGTAAGTGTGTGTTATGTGTGTAAGTGAATGTGTATTGGCTGCTTCTAGTTAATCTTCAAGTTTATAGTCAAGTACATACCTCCTTCAGCGTTGGCATCGTCTTGTGTGTAGCAAAGCATAAAAGCTAGAAAAATTAAGAGAAAACAAAAAGAGAATCGAAAAAGATATACTCTTTGGTCAGTTTAAAACAGAATAGTAGTAAAAATTAGATAAATATGTAAATAGTAATAGGTAAATAGAGTTGTAGTACATGTTAATTATGAGAGATGAAAAATAGGTATTTTTTTCTTTCTTTCTTTTTTTTCTTTCATTCGAGTTCACACACTTTCTTGCGTGTAATTGCGAAAGTGAATGATGTAAGAGACATGACAGAGAGAACGGAACAGTTGATTTAATAGTATTATCTGATGCTGTGTTGTTTTTGTTTTTGTTGTTGTTATTGCTGTGGTTGCTTATCCATTTTTCTTGTTCCTCGATCTTGGCTTACAGAGAGTAGCAGTACTGATTTGAGATGTATACGCGTACACACATAGCAAGTAGCAATAGCGCAGAACATACACAGACACATACACATATGCATATTGTTATAAGGTTACATTATGAAATAAGCATAGATAATGAACAGTTATTTTTGTTGTTTGTTTGTAGCGAACGCTGAAGCACGTTGACAGTAAGATTATATATAGTCAAGTACTTGATATATTCACGCTAAATTACACATGTATATGTATGTAAATTGATTGTGTGTGGTTTTTATGTGTGTGTGTGTTGCTCTTAAAAATAAATGTACGTAATATGCAAAGATATTTATGTAAAGATGGTTGTGTGCATGGTTAGTAGATAATATCAATAAACCCGCTTCCAAAAGCAATTTCATTTTCTATTTTTTTTTTTTAAGGCCAGTGTACAACATAAAACCATGTGCAAACTTATGTTTAATCAAAACCAATATACAATATATATTAACACACATATTCCAAAAGCTGGTTATATATAATCTTCCAATAAACACCGGCATATAGATATATACATATACACACAATTATTATAACACTTTTCTTTCACAGCACATATATGTGTGGATGTGTAACACGTAATGGATATATAGATATATGTGTGTGCATTAAGAGGAACACACATAATACACACTTACGCTGCGGCTCATTGGATTGGTTGTTATTAACATTGTTAACATCAATTTCACTGTTGCTGTTTACAAATCCGTTCGCTATATATTTTTCACCACAAGTTCCCATGATTGACATACACGCAGCAGCAGCAGCACGCACACATACACAATAGGAGAAGCACAACACACACAAATTCAATTTGTATGTTGTTGGTACATAAACGCGTACAGTGAGTTTATGTGTATGTTGTGTGTGTGTGTGAATGATTCAGTTTAGAATTTGTTTGGATCCGCCGAGGACCATCGCATTTGTGAAACAAGACAATCAAATATGAAAATAAATAAAAAGAATATATATGTACAAAACGTTAAATGCATGAAGAAAAAAAACAAATCACATAAAAAACATATTCAACGAAAAGAAGACGAAAATACATAAACAATACAACATGTATATTCGCATATAAATTCGAATCCAAGCCGAATTTTACTTAAACTACGTGGCAAAATATCAATTGAGTAACTCTTCAAATAAACAGTTGGGCGGACTTAGTGCCGCAAAGCACTTGGAAAGGCGGAAATATGCATGAGGCGTGTCAAAGTGTAAAGTTTCTTATAGTCGACAATAATTTTGGAAAATCTATTTTGTTAATGACAGTCTTGTAAATTTATTTAACATGACCACGAACAGATTGAAAACATTTTAATACTTAAAGGCAAAAACAGAAAAAACAAGAAGACAAAAAAAAAACATTTTAACTTAAAAACTAAAATTAAATATTATTAAAAAATAACAATCCATTTATATATATAAATATATATATTTTGTATACTTTTAAACAGTACAATCTTTGAGTGTCGATATACAGCCACACACACACACCCATACACCCTCACACACACACACACACAGAGTGAGAGTGGACACTTTTTACAGTTACACACACACAGACACACACATAGAAATAGATGCCACACAAAAAGCATTCAACAGATAAGAGAAATAAGCTAAGTTTAGAATGCGAAAATGCATTTAACAATTATTAACTAAATAAATTGTTAATGTCACACAAAATTTAAATTGTTTGCTGTTGAGGCTATTCTTGTTGTTCTTATTGCTGTTGCTGTTGCTGATGATCTTATTGCTGTTGTTCTTGTTGTGTTGTTGCTATCAACAATCCTATTGTTGTTGTTGTTGTTTGTTTTTGTTGGACCTCAGATCACGTTGGCGCTTTTCTACTTACGCTCTTGGTCACTGCCATCTTCATTCTTCTCGTCGCGACTCTTCATGAATGGAAACTTGCGTGAAAATGTGAAATTCTTCTTTTTGCGATCCAAAGTTGATTGCTGCCAAAAAAGAAAGAAAAAGAAATGTTATATTATATATATAAATATATATAAATATTTATATAGACAGCTGTTGCTGTTCCTGTTGATTGTTTTTACCTTATCTAGATTATTGTTGGCCGCCGCATGTCCTTGGAACTTAACGCTACGATCTCGTGCACGCATTTTACGCTCCCAGCGACGCTTCGATGGCACAATACCGATTTGTTCGTCCTCATTGTCGCCGAGGACGCGTCGTGCCTGCCACCATTCATCATCGGAGGCATTGGTCACATGCAAAATGTCGCCATGCTTGAAGGGCAGGCCGCGCGACGGTAGCCCATCATCGCGAATTGGATCATAGTCGAAGAGGGCGCGCACATATAGCGAACGCTTCTGTGTGGTGCGCAGCAGGGTGCCAGAGCCACCGGCGCTTAGCGCCGCCTGTTGCTTAAGCTCCTGGATGCGTGCCTCGAACCTATTGTAGTCCTCCGGGCGATATTGTGCCACCAATGTGACAACTCCTCCAGACGTCTATATGCATTAAATATATATATATATAAATATAAAGGTGTTTGTGATAAAGTTGAACGAGGTGTTACTCACTTTAAGAGCCTGTGCCGCCTCCTCGTGCGTGGCATGCGTCAAATTGACGTTGTTCACACTGAGCAGTTGATCGCCCCGCTTCAGCTCGGAGCCAAGATCCGCCGGACCACCGGCCAATATGAATGATACATAAATACCCTGGCCATCCTCGCCACCGACTATGTTGAAGCCCAGACCTTGAGGTCCCTTTTGTATGGTGATTGTGCGTGGTTCTCTGCATCCAATTGATAAATCAATATGCATAAATTAGTCAAATTATACATATCTATATATATATATATATATATACATGTTGATAACGGGAAGTAAGCGCAGCACTCACCTGGTTATATCCTCTGTGCTGACAGCGCGTGGTGTGCCCGGTGGCACGGCCGCCAGGACATTCGTGGATGCATATCTTGAGCCGGGCTCTATTCATTGGTTATTAGTTTAGTCCAAGAAGTTTATTTATTTTTTTTTTTTTTTTTTGTATTTATATAACGTTTACACACAATGCACACAAAGTAAGGCGCGCGCACACACACAAGTGGCACACATATTGTGACATGAAAGAGAAAGGGGTAAGGGCGGATTAGTGGAAATCGCGAAATCGCATATCTTGATAAGTGAATGGTTTATAGAGATTTACACAGAGTTACAAAGAGAATCGCATCGCATCGAATTCCTTGCAAGTGGTGTTGGTGGTGTTTGTGGTGTAAAAAGGTAAATGTATTAGTAAAACTTAGAACAGGAGAAACCAGAAACCAGAAATCAGAAATTAGAAAAACGAAACCATCTGTTAACTGTTAGACATATATAAAAGTTTAATTGATATGCTAATCTCAATTAAAGTCAATAACTAATATTTTCACTAAAATAAATTAACAAAATAAACAGATCAATTTCGTAGGCATATCAAATTGACTCAACGATATGATAGATATTCTACAAAATTAAAATATAAATCATATCGACATTTTTTTGGGACAAGACTCTTCAGTCGGAACCATACATATAAAAGAAAGGTATTAAGGCACAGAGAAACAAGAATCCTTCAAATATAAATTAAGTATTTTAAAATCGAAAAGGAAAAAACACAATTTATATTCTCCTATTAAGGTAAAAATTAATTGAGACCAAAAAAAAAAAATTTAAAAGTGATAATTGTATTATATAAATATATATATAGTTATATATATACATAGTTATATGTATATATATATATATATATATATGAAAGTGATTAACGAAAAGACGAGTGAAAAGATGATCTTATAATAAGGACTAAAGTATAATTAAAAGTTATGCATGAATGTTGAAACATATGCAACGTTAGGTAGGCTACATTCGCAGTTGTTGTGTCAAATGATTCGATATGGATTTAGATTTGGCTTAGGAATGAACTACCAGCCAGGGAGGCCAGCTAGCTAGTGTTCCAAAAATGATTGATTTAACAAACAGCACACTAAAAACTAGCAGCTTAGCAAGCAAAACACGCACAAGCAAAAAGCCTGTATATATCTATCTCTGTTAAGATCGCAGAAGTTCGAGTATATTGGTAGAGTTAGTGAGATCCAGCTAATCGCGATTATGACCGAAAGAGATGTACATATGTCCAAGTGTTAGAGAGAGTGAGAGGGAGATAGAGAGAAGGAAATATATAGGAGCAAGTAGATAAGCTGCAGTTAGGATAGAGATCCCGGTCTATATTCAAAAACTGCCTCTAAAATCTATTTTTTTAGTATATATATATATAAATATAAATAAAGTGTTAGATATATATATATATATATATATATATATATGTATATATGTACAGTTGCGAAATAAATTAAATTTGTATGAATACGTTTTAGAAGTAAAAGGAGACTCTTGAAAAAAAAATGCGAGTAAACAAAAAAAAAAACGTTCTCAAGTTAATTAAATTGAAATGCAATTAAAACATTACATTTTTTAATAAGAAATTTAAATGTGCGCTTATAAAACTAGACATAAATTAGCTATTATTAAAAAGTGCAAAAGTGAAGATAATAATTTTTTGGCACATTTTCATTCAAATAAAAAAAATATATGAATAGAAAAGAATTTCTAGGAGCAATGCTAAGATTGAAAATATTAAAATAAAGAAGATAACAAATGATAAAATTACAAGAATCTTGGTGCTATTATTATTATCGCAACTGTTTATATATTTATATGTATATATATATATAATATATGTGCTAATTTGGTTATTAAAATCGTTTTTAAAATGCAATAAACCAGAGATGGAGGTTAATACGAGGAGTATGATTAGTTGAAGATTGATTTGAATTCACAACAAATGATTCGCTTACGCCTTGGCAAGGTTGATTGGGATCGGCTGAGCTCTGCGCTGCCAGCGGCCATCGCAGGCATTGCGAGCTTGGCATTAAAAGCAATAGCAGAGGCAGAGACGGAGACGGAGGCGGAGGCTGGGGCAGAGGCGGAGGCGGAGGCTAGGACGGAGGCTGAGGCGGGTGGTGTTGGTGTTGTGGCAGCTGCTACTAAGCTGCTGCTGTTGTTGTTATTGCAGTTGTTGCTTTTGCTGTTGCTTTTGCTGTTGTTGTTGCTGCTGCTGCTGCTGCTGCTGTTGTTGCTGCTGCTATTGTTGTTGTTGTTATTATTGTTAAGATTGTTGTTGTTGTTGCTGCTACTGCTGCCGGTGCCGCCGCCGCTGCTGCTGCCGTTGTTACTGACTGTGTTGGCAACAACAGCAGCAGCATGTTGCTGTAAAGTGTTGTTGGTGGTGGTGGTGGTGGTGGTGGTGTTGGTGTTGTTGGTGTCATTGGTGAAAATGATGTTGTTGGTATTGGTAATGGTTGTGTGGATTGTGGAATTTATGATGGCTGATGGCTCTGGGACTGTTGGGGCTGAATCAACAACTGACTGCCCAACATTGTTAAGCGCACCTGCAGATTCTGAATTCACTTGTTGCTGTTGCTGCTGCTGTTGCTGTTGCCATGTGGCAGCCAATTGGGTTTGAGACTGTGAATGCGACTGCGTCTGCTGGCCAAGTTGAACGGCCGACTGTGATGCACTGCTGGTTAAATGCTGCGTTTTGCCAACGATCAGCGTCACCTTGTCGGTAATCGACTTGAGCGTGCCCACAGCCAGTTCATGCGTCACATTCTCCAGATTCTTTTCACCCTGTCAGAAAGAGAGAAAGATGTCAGAAAAGGTTTATGGTTAAAAGTATGGGAAACAACTCACGGCACTGGTGCGAACCGCAATCAGCTTGTCGGCGATGGAGAGCCGACCATCGACTTGTGCAGCGCCGCCGTCCATGAGCTTTGTCACATAGATGCCATTGTCGCCGGGTATGTGCTGATTGCCGATGCCGCCGGCAATCGAGAAACCCAATCCTTTGCCACCCTTGACCAAATCAATTTCGATCACCTTTGGACCTGTTGCCGTTGCTGCCGTTCCACTTGCACTACTATCATGCACATCGACTGATGGGGTAGCTGTTGTGGCAGCTGTTGTCGGCGTTGCACCGCTTGCAGCCCGTTTTCGCTTCACATGCAACTTGACAATGTTGCCGGCCCTCTTCAGGGCATCCACAGCGGATGCATGGGGCACATCCACAACGGACACATCGTTAACAGAGACAATGATATCGTTAATGCTCAAGCGTCCATCGGCGGCAGCGGCGCCACCCGGTATCAGTTTCGTTATATATATGGATGTGTCGGTGCCAATATGCGGATTATCGGTGCCACCAGCAATCGAGAAGCCCAGGCCTGAGTTTCCACGCTCCAGCTGAATGTCCTCATAGTACCAGCTATCATCGCCGTTTACCTAAAAACAAAACCGTCAAAGAAACACATTAGAAATGCTGTCAAAATGACAAATTTCAAACTATTCCAGGATGTTTCATACGTTGCACTTGATGTTTATTGGCAATGCGAGAGGACGAAGAACAAGGACAAGCGACCAAACAATGATGATCAACAATCAGTTAATATTATTATTATTATTATTATTATTGATGTGTATATGATTTGTATGACTGGTTTTATCCACCTGGAGCAGCCATATGTTTAGTTTATAAGTTGAACAGAAAGAAATATATATAAATATATATAAATATATATATATATATATATATAAATATGCATATCTCTCTCACACACAAAACACAGACAGAGTTGCATTTGAGCGCTGCTTACCTTCGTCGAGGATGCCTTGTGTAGCTGAAAATCATTGGCCCAAAGAGAGAAAACTTAAAATTGTGAGTAAATCGGCGAGTAATAATAATCGAGCAAAATAATAAATTGTTTATGCTCATTCCATTCTTAAAATAAATATATGATGATTAACTAAAAAAAAATAGAGCTAAAAATCTGTTTTAGATAATTATAAATGAAACAATCATGTTCCGTATGGAAATTTTTGATCACTTAATGCTCTTTGGGCTTCAGCTAAACAACAATTGTTATTTAGCATCATAGATATTTATAAATATAAGTGGAAATACACATGTTCTTTGCATGTAGAACACATTTTGCCCAAGTTCAAGATTCAAGTGATTCAAATTTTTAAAAAAGAAAAAACGCAACATTAAATAAAACGAAATACAATTTTAAAACGGATGTGGACTACTATATACAAGCGATCGATTGTTCCTATTATCATATAGTGCAACAAGTGGCTAGTTTTATTCAATAAAAAAAGAGAAAAGTTTTATTTATGAAAGGAAAATGGTTTTCTTCTGGCTTTGAATATCAGAAAATATTTTGATAAATTTATGTCAGGAAAAATTTGCATTGTATTCATAATACAATTTTAAAACGAAATCAAAACAACGTTAATCAAATTATAAATATATATATATATATATATATATATACATGGACACACACATCCATATACACACTGGCTGCCACACCCAATAAACAACAATCTATAGAAATTGTGTGTGTGTGTATGTGTGTGTGTGTGTGTGTATGTGTGTGTGTGTGTGTGTTGTTGTTGTTGTTGTGCTTGTGCGTCTTGCAACATTTGCACACACACGCGTCCAATTGATTAGCAACTGAGTGTAAATGAATTCATTAAGCTCACACATACGCAAACAAATTGCAAGCCAAAAGCAAAATTGAAGCATCTGTCAAATTATTACTTATTAAACTTTGACTTTAGTCGGTTCAACATGTCAAGTGTGTGTGTGTGTGTGTGTGTGTGTGTGTGACACTTTGATGTAACTTTCGCCTGAAGGTCGCTTAGTTATTAATACTGAAAACTAACAACAACTACAACCGCAAAAGTTATTTTCAATTGTTGTGGTTTTGGTTTTAGCCACAATTTGTAACACCCGCACATATATACACACACACTTACATATATGTACACTGGCAACATAGTCGTCGACATATCATATCAGAATGTTGACCAACTTATCTTATCAGCAAGAAATATATGAAGAATATTCTGACAAATGGTCCTGCTTGGAGTTCGTATTGGAATTGGAATTCGAATTGGAATTGGGTGAGTTACGACATACACACATACACACACAGCTTTCGTTTATTTACTTAGCCAAAGCTCGCAGAAGGCATAGCCAACACTTGCCAACATACTATGAGTAAACACAGACGCACGCACACACAAGTTTATATTAATGTATACCCTTGAAATTAAATGCTCTGTTTTAGATATTAATTATCTACACTGGGAAAAAGCTACGCAGAAAATGTTTTGTTTTGATAAAAGCCTATATTTGGATTAATTTTACGTTTGTTATTGAAAAATTTAATGTGTTTTCAATGATTTGTTTGTTTTTTTATTGCAAATGCAGAAAACGTTGACTTTGCTCTCATACACACATAGGCATGAAATAAGTTTGCATGCAAGGCTGGGCTGTCTGCCTCCCGCTCACAGTGAGTGACGGTGGATGATGCGACATCGACATTTGACGTTGAGCCAAAACTGCACACACACACTTGCAAACAAACAATGGCGACAATGCCATATATATGTGTATATAAAGATTTATTATATACATTTGCGTAACTAAATAAATCGACACCTGCACTGTACACACACATGCAAGACGTGTCTTGTGTATTAAATTTGTACACAACAATATCCACTTTTACCTTTTTTATACTTCGTTTTTTTGTTGCTATTCTATTTGTTTTTGATAACCCTAGGAAATCAATCGAATAATTCTTATAAATTCAAATGATCGTATATATATATATATGTATGTTTCAATAATATCTGTGGACAAAGTAGGAAATTGTGTTCATTTTATCAAACGCACACTATAAACAAATACATTCATTAATCAAGCATCCGCACACAGAGAGATTAGAGCAGCAAGTAAAGCTTTTGAGAAAAGCAGCGAGATCTATTTTGAGCAAATAAGAGTTGCTAAAAACGAGCGAGAGACAGTGTAAAGGGAGGAATGAGTGAGAGCAGCTAAAAGAAAGAGCACTGTTTACACGCATGCACATACACACAGATGCACACGCGCGTAAGCAGGCATGCGAAAATATGCGTGAGACAGAAAGAGGAAGAGGGAGTTTTACAATGCACTTTCGCACACTCATGCATAATCTGCAGTTGTGTGTGTGTGTATTTACGTTTACGGCGTATGTGCAATTGTCTGTTGTGTTGAGAAATTGGGCTGCGCATGCGTAAATTCGTTTATTAAAATTTATACACACAAATTGAACACACAATGCATTGCAAACAGAACTGTTGTTGTTCCATCTATGCTGTTCTAAATGTGTGGCGGAATTTAAAAATAAACCATGGAATCATCATTGGGCTATATATAAAAACAAGAGCAGATGCGATATTTTCGCTGGCTACCAAATGCGGATATTGCATAAATCGAATTCGTTTAATGGGAATGGAGGGGGAGGGTGATTAGATTAATATTTATCGACTCCCATGTAGAAGCTGCTTCTACTACACAAAATTTAACTATCAATTTATCGAACTTTTCTAATTTGTTCTAGTTCGATAAATCGCATGAGTTTTATGTATTTGCATACATTTAAATTTAACTGTCATTTTATCGAAATGTTCTAATAGCATGTAATTTGTAATTGAGAGTTAAATACTTTTTTTGTATTTCTTTACCGAATCCAAATTAAATAGTGATGAGACTTTCTTAATAAAGCCACCGCTGCCGCCGCCACTACCGCTGCCACCATCCTGTCGTTTCTTTTTGCGTGTGGTCATATTAATATTATTAATATAATTATCACAACGCGCGACTCTTTTCTCCTAGCGTTGCACGTACCGTAACGTAACGTAGCACAACACAATCACGAATCACGACCGGTTGCCGGTTGCAATTGGTGTAAACGTTTACGCGATTTGTTATTGTTGTTGATACGTTGCGTCAGATTGTTATTTTTAATTTTTCGTTGTTTGTTTTAAATTTAAAATTAATACACAACACACACACACTTGTGCACAGATATGCCGCGTGACTCACGCGCCTCCTAAGCTAACAAGTGTCATTCACAACAACAAAAAAATGAAAATAAATAATAACTAATTAATATGTAAGCACAACACAAAAAAAATAGCGCGTTGCCAACATGAGCAAGTTCGAACTACAACTACCGCCAAAGCTTGCTGCGGATGGTTTGCTGTTCGACGGTTTCTGTTCCCTCAGCGTGAGAGAATCTTCTAATATACGCATACATATATATACACACACACAAACATTTGTATATTCACATATAAGTTATGCTTTCCAAATTACAACCAACACAAACACAAGCATATTCTTCACTTATTGTTTGCCAGAGAACAGCTAAGCAAGCTCTCTCGCTCTCTCTCTCTCAGTGTCAACGCCGACTACTATTTTGGTATTTTTTGCGCTATGCCTTGCATGTATAACCTACATACATTCGTGTGTGTGGAAGAGTACGTGTATGCCTATGTGTGTATATGCATACATATATTCGATTGTAAAAAGGCACAAAATTTCGAAACATTAACTTTGTTCAAATTGTTTTGGTATGTTTTACGTATTCATATACATGTATTATATACAAAAAAAAACACGAAAGTAGATTTCATGCACATTTTGTATGTGGTATTTTTTTTAGTTCACTCTTATGTATTAAACACACACATTTTCACTAGCCGCTTGCATTGATTTGGCCAAATGGGGTTCGTTCGCTCGTTCGTCTGTTCGTGAGTTGCAGATTTTCACAGACCGTTCAAATATATATAAAAATATATATATTTATATATTATTTGTTTGGTGCGTTTACGCCGCAATTATACGATGCCTGCCTATTTTGCCGTGTTGTGTTGTTGGCATTTTTCTAGCGAGTCAGTGACTGACGATTACTGCCATGCCCACAAGCACAACACAACACAACTGACTGTCCACCACTAGCGTTCATACAAAACAGAAACCGCTGCGATGTTTTGGTATGCGTAACCGGTTATATTACCGCTCATATATATTTATATGGTCTCGGGGCTGGCAATACCGTACACAGTTACAGTCGAGAATTTTTTAAATTCCTTGATTTTACATTCATTCGGCGCTGTTCTAATCAATTCACGATAATTATGTACTTAAATTTACATACGATTGCACATTGACACGCACGGCTTGTTTTTTTTACATTTTTATCTTGGGAGTGACGCTTGTGCTTGGTTTGATAGCGGCGGAACTTAGGATCGATAGCTTTAAGCCTACCTATCGATGCTGCTGTAGCGATACTATCGATCGCAGTCTTCAGTGTTGGCTTATTCCGCCTGGGAACAGATCAGAGTTGATTCTAAGCTAGCTAGTTGCGCGAACTTTGAAATCTCTATATATATATCAAATAAAACATAAACTTTAGTAACACAAAATTACCATAAAAATAGACTTTAGCTTCAACTAATAAGGTATTTATAGTTAAGAGACAAAAGTAACAAAAGAAAATAAATATATATACAAACCATAAAATTTTCAAATCAAACACTTAAAATAAAATACAAAACAATATATGTATTATGATTCATTTGTCGTTTTAATGTCTTTCACAAAACAAAATTCCTTTATATCAATTAATATTACAAATATTAAATAAATAAAAACATACCATGCCAAAATTAAAGATTAAACAAGCTAACAATAAACAATAAAGAGATCGTTTGGAATATTAAATTTATATATATATATGTAAATATATATAAAAAGGTGTATGTATTTCTGCGGATTACATTATGGTTAACTTAATGACAAAATTGTATTTTTTATTATAAACAGGGTGATTAATATTTAATTTGTATGTATAGAGCTAAAAAAAAACAATGGGCATTATGAGTACTGGCAAAACAATAACAGCAAATACTGTGAAAAAAAGAGTAATATAAAAATAATGCAAGAGTTCGAGCGGAAACGGAAACAAGCGGCAGTCGCAGCCAATTCATTCCATAAAAAGCGCCAAATTAAGCTGACCGATTACCAAAACAGCCAAACAATTTGCAGATATAATGGAAATCCGGTTCTTATTACTATTATTATTGTTGTTAGTGCTTCATTATTTGTTCTTTTTATTTTTGTTTTTTCTTTCGCTTTCTTAAGCATATTGGAATGTTTGGGACAACTGGGGTGTGAGAGTTTGTGCTTTCCTGTATTTGTTTTGACATGATTTCGAGCAAGAATATAATTCAATTTCAATCGCATCCACTTACAATCTGCTGAGTCCCGATTCTAGCTGCTGTCGACTGCTGCTGCTGTTGTTGTTGCTGCAACTGTTGAACCACTTGTTGCTGATGTTGTTGTTGTTGGGGCGAGCGAGCGTTGCGCACTTGTTGCACTGCGGCATCTTCTGGGGCAGTGGCATCTTTGGCATTCTCACTATCGGACTCGATGCGCATGCGTTGGTTCTGCGAATAAGATTTGTATATATTTATACACATAAATATATTTTTTTTTTCTATATAATTAATAAAAACTTGAAAAATGAATTGTAAGTTTCTGTTGTGGTTTCAATATTAGGCTAGATCCTTAAATTGAACGGTATTCCTTTCTGGTAACAAATTAATACAAAAAATTTTTTAACACTTTTCTGTTAAATCCAGTTATGGCATAAAGTACACCTAACATATAAACATTTGCCTGCTTACATTGGAACAACAGCAGACGCAACTGCCAGCATCAACGTCGACGTCACCGTCGCTGTTGCCATCAACATACTTCTGGTCTTTGCCTTTCTTTTCGCGCACACGGGATGTATGCTGTTGTTGCTGCGACTGCGACTGGGACTGCTGTTGTGTCGACGGCGGCCCTGTTAACTGACGTCGACGTCGACGCATACGAACCGGCGATCGCGAGCCGACATAATTGGAGAAACGTCGTCGCGAATGCCGCACTATCGAAACCCAATCAATCATTTTGTACCAAGTACTTTTTTTTAGTTTTTGTTGTAGTTACAGTTTGAGTTTTCTTTTCTTACTACATTAATTCACAGTTGCCACTTAAGAAAAACATTTTTTAACACAAAAAAAATATTTATATATGTAATTAAAGAGGCATTTTCGATGTAATATGCACCAAAAGTTGAAGAACTCGTTCCATCTGCCAGTGCATAAAAAATGTATATCTTTTAGTACACTTGTACTAACGTACAATTGACAAACACACAGACGCAGATGGGCAAGTGATCTAGTTTCTCATAGGGTTTGTTTGTATGTGTATTATGCACAGTTATTTTATCCAGCGCTGAAGCAAATATAGCAACAAGTTTCGTGTACTTCTACACCCCCAACTATTCTTTGCGTGCCTGCGTAAGAGTAATTGAAGTAAAATACGCATATATGTAAATTCATATATACCAAGGATGTACATATGTATAGATACACACACATAAACATGCATTCTTCCTTTAACGTATAGCAATTCGGTTGTTTTTAAATTTTGTTGTCAAGTATGCGAGATATATTTTTTTTGTATATACGCCTAAACACAAGTATTTATATAGATATAAATATGTATGTATTTTATCCACATGTTGAGGCAGACAAGAAAACATCAATTGAATTCTGTTTGGCAACTGAACACAGCCGTGTGTATGTATTTACGAATGTATATATGTATATAACAGCTATTTACACATAGTGCATAAAAATGTATGTATTCGAGTAGACTCCTTGCATTAATTAATCATTCGTAGAACTTTTTTTTGTTATATGTTATTTATGTTTAAATTTTAATATTTTTTTTTTTATATTTCCTTATCTTTTCAGCAAATATCTACTGTTGATCAAGTATTCCAAAAGAACTCACATAAATAAATAAATAAATTTATTAAACTTAGTATTCACTTATTTAAATTGCTCACGGTTCTCTTTTCTGTTCTGTGGCATTTTACCCAGAAACTTACTGCTATGAGTTTCAGAGTGAAGAGTAAAGAAAGGGGAGTGAGAAGGAATCTCCGCTAAGTGTCAGTGCTGATCGCTTAGCCTTTTGTGAAGCTGACGATCACAGCCTTTTTTATCTTCTTGCAGCTGTTTGATGCATTTTTACACAACTTTATTAACTTTTTAACGCCTAAATGCTGCCTATATTTAAAGCCAAATCAAAGCAGAAGAAACCAAAAAAAAAACAAATAACAAAGAACAACACCAGTAAAAATTCGGAAATCAAAAAATAAAAAGCCGCGTTCCTTAGCGCTTCAATCGAATGTGCGCGAAAAACTGGCCCAAAGATAACAAAGACGGCTGCGACGTTGGACGGCAGTGAAGCAACTTGCCAAAACAAAATATAAAAAAATGAGAGAAACACATATATATATATATATATATATACATATATATGTAAATATATATATATATAGAAAAAATTGTGTTTTTTTCTTTAATAAGTTGCCCAATGCCAACGAAGAAAAGCTGAATGAAAAGCCCAAAAGCAAGTGAGTCAATATATATATAGTTATATTATATATTACTCATATATCTGTATCTGCATATGTCTGTCTACAACTGACTGTATAAAAAAAATCCAAATATTTTGTGAAAACATTGCCAAGACGTATACTTAATATACAGTCAGTAAATACAAGAAGTAAGACATACAGTCAATATATATTGGTGTATATATAGATATCTTACAGGTGAAACAATATTGGCCAGTTCTCAGAACAGACTCTTGTGTAAATATATATTGATATATTGAAGCGGAGACTGCAACAATCGGTAATTAGCAGGTGGCACTGCTCCAAATTTCTGTTACTCTTGTTTCATTATGTACAAGATACAACATTAATGTCTAACAGCTGTTTGTCACATATACAAATATACATATATATATATATATATATATATATATTCATATTTATATATTCAGATAAGAATGTGTAATAATATATTGCAGGTAATTTTTTATATAAATGTGTAATTTATGCGAAAAATAATAATAAAAAAAAAGCTGAGTTAAAGCAACTCTAAATTTGCCGGTCGTTTTTTTTTTTTGTACACAATGGCTGGCAATTGTTGGCCAAGAGTTAAAGACGCCTAAGGACGTCAACGCAGCGACAGTTGACGGATAAACGAAACTTGTACGACTCGACACGTCGACGGCGCTGCTGTTACTGCCACACACGCCACACGGCACGCGCAACGCAGAAGGGAGGTCGGATTTTGGCGTGGGCGTGGCTACTGACCGGTTTGAGCAGTGCCGATGCCTTGGACTAGTTAAAACATTAAGCGCGCTAAGCATGTCAATTGAACTCAAATTGATGATGATTTTTAACACACATTTGATAAGTACTTATATGCGTGGGGGTGTTTGAGTGTGTGTTATCAGTGTGTAATCAGGTCATAAGCAAACATCTAACACACACTCTCACACACACAGTCACACAAATTTGCATACACACACACGTTGGGCACGTTTCGAACTTACGTTAAATTATTACGTTTTACGTTGGGACTAACTACGCATGTCAGGCAGCAATATTCTATATACACGTCCGTTGCCTCGTACAATAATAACAAAAGCCCGGCGTCGGCGCAGGACAAAACGACGAGCGGCGGATTTTGTTTTCAAAACACCCGCTCACCTCCCCCTAAAACCAACCTTTCCCTAATACCAACCAGCCCCCACTATACATTTTACCATTCCACCACTCCATCATTCCAGCATGACAAAGAAAATTGCCATGTTATGGCACTTAAGAACATGTTCCCATTTTCCTACACTGACTGGGTCAACACAAATCATGTTGAAAATACAAAACAGACGCTAACAGTTTTAGTCCTTATCAATTTTAACAGCGTGTATGTGTATGTGGGTGTGTGTGTGCATGGGTGACTGTGAATAACTAACGGTTGCCTAGCTACACACACACACACACACAGGCCCTCACAGCCCAACAAGACTAATTGATAGATAGAGCAGCAAAAAACAGAGGAAGAGAGAAAGAATGAGAGAGCTGGAGTGAGGGCTAGTACGATTGCGAGAAGTGACCCTTAAAGCAGAGGTGATAAAAACAATCATGGCTTCTATTACAGCTAAAAAAAAGCTGTGAAATTGAACCGCCTCAAACGTGTTTGACACTTGCCTAGTTGGCCACTTCCTAGCAAGAGCTTTTTGCTGTTTTTTTTTGCTTGCTTCGTTGCCTGCATGCAGCACGTACTGCTTTAAATTTTATCGGTCTTGCGCTCACGCAAGCCAAAACAAAAAAGGAGCAAAAAAAAACTTTAAAAATAAATAGCATAAGTACGTGCATAAATACATATAAATTGCACAAATATAGGAACTTAATTGAAAAGCGACAACAGATTGGCGTAATCGTAATCATAGCAAACGATACCCGGCAGCCTGATACATGTATGTGAGTGTGCATGAGTGTGTGTAGCACGCCATCTTCGAGTTGCACCACAAAATTTTGTATACGAAATGCCGCCAACATTTAAACATTTTAAACAATAAATGGGTACAATCCAGATTAGCAGCGCCAGTCGATTTATACGATTTATAGCCTGACTCCATTTATAACATTTCTGGAATTTTCCCATAGGGCGCAACGTTTTGAACATTCAACCTCCGTAAATTATATTGCGAATCTTCAGAAATTCGTTCCGACTATGCATTTTAAGAGTGAATATGGCAACAATCAATGTCACAAAGTAAACACTATTAAATACAATTCTAATTATATAAATCACGAAACTGATTAATAATAAAATTGTCCGTTTGTAAATTGATCAGCTGTAAATATCTCATTAGGTTCGATTGTTAGCAACACCCTATATAAATATAGAAACAATTTCTGATTTCTATGAATGTCAATGCAAATATATATCTGGTTATCTCTTAGGCAAGCTCTCTCTTCTAGATCATTCTTAAAAAAGCTGGCCAATAAATAAAATAGTTTGAGAGAACCTCCTGCTCGTCATCTCGTTCCAGCTCCTGCTCCTGCTCCTGCTCGTGGTATGATGTATATTTATAATGAGCAAATATTATTTTATACGTCAACTGGCGCCAATATGCGGAACCAGTAATTAGTCAACATCTGTCATCAGTCATCAGCAAGTCTTTAACTTTTAGTTTAGCCAGTTTTAAGTTGGGCCAATTGCATGGATAGTCATCATCGGCGGGGCACGCTCGCTGAACCTTTGTAATCATGGTGATTACTTTTCTAATCTGCTTCTACAATTACCAATGCTGTCTGTCAATGACCCAGTTAATGACTTAACCCACCAAGCAGTTAAGTAAAAAGACTTTAATATATGTATTTGAAATAGACAGAAGGTGACATTCTCAATGTATTGACGAGACTTTAAAGCCAATGCAACAAACCGATAAATATCGATGTGGTATCTCCAATTTTTCAGCTAATCCAGACGGGTCAACTAAGTTCTCGTATAGGTCAACTACATTTTTCATCCCTCGAAAATTGAGTTATCGAAGATATAAAATGTGTATAATTTTATTGCAATGATTTCAAGCGGAGTTTTTTATATATATATTTTGAAGCAAACCGTTTTAGGTATGTTTATCAAATAGCTTTCATGGGAACAATCACGAAGAATACAAATGAACTTCAATGATTTTTTTACACCGGACAAACTCATCAGAAATGTATATTAAAATGTTTATAATGAACATCGGACAACTAAATAATGGAGTTATCATCGAAATCAGTTGCTCTTTTATTTTGATAGTGCATTTTATTTGTCGACAGATTGACTCACAATATATTTATATACAAATAGATTTAACTTAATCAAACAAAAAATGTATAAGCCCTTCCTTAGAAGCAAACATATTTATTCGTATAACAGATTCTAAAAGGGGTTTCAAGCAAATAGGCGGAAAGACGAAAATGTATTGATCATGAATAAATTTAGATTCTGGATGGATCTGTACAATACGATTGCTATAAAATTATGATTGAGGTTGCATAGTTTCAAGAGTTTTTAATAGTTAGTTATAACACGCACATAATGTAGATAGATAGTTGGCATATTGATAAGTTTTGTGTGATAGCGAAACGAAAGAAAGATAATGAAGATAATGAATTAATGTGCTTACCAAAATCTCTTCCAATTCATTTTTAAAGGTTCTGCTCAAAGCCTCGGCATGCGCAGCCGCGTTCAAGTTTTGATTAAGATTTGAACTTGGATTGGGATTTGTAACATCGTTGTTAAACTCATAGGCGCAATTGCGATTAAGATTGGATGTTTTTAAAAACTGCATAGTAAGTTAAGTAAATAGAAGATATAATATATACATATATATATATATATATATATATATATATATTTAAATGGAGAAGGAGAAATCGTAGCATGAGAAAAAGTGTTAGATTTATGTATGTAAATAGAGTATCTGTAATATATATATATATATATATATATGTACTTAAATAAAATTTAAAAAAAAAATTGAATTAAATAGAGCAGGCATTATATGAGGAGATAGTAAATTGCATGTAATATGCATGTTAATGATACAATGATGGGACAATGTACCTAGAAAGAAATTACAAATTTGATTAACGTGCCTTAACGCAGATTGAGGTTAGACACGCAAATTTCTCTTGTTTTTTTTTTTCTTTCTTTCTTCTTGTTTTGGTCATACTAAACATAAAACAACAACACGAAATAAATAATTGATTGGACTAAGTGCTACAAGTGTTAAATTTCCGCACGCATATGCACAAATACATACATAATCAAAATACTAATATATATTTTTAGTGCTGCAAAATAATCAATAGCATCAATCAGTTTTCCTCTATGTGTAGAGGACACATGTATGTGTGTACATGTATATATATATGTGTGTGTGTGTGTGTGTGTGTATGTGTATTGGAGAACAGTTGAGTGAACACTTTTCTTTGTTTTGCAGCACTGTTTATTAGTTACAGTTATACAATACGAGCTATGTCTCTCAGTCTATTTAACTATGCACAACAACAGTTATTACATACATACACACACATACACATAAGTATGTGCGTGCATATATGTATCGATTATATATCTAAGCTCGACTCTCTTCGCTCTACTTACATCGGCTATCTTTGTGACCTGTCCATCCTTCTCCCACTTGGTTGCAATTTGCAATGTCTCCGCGGTCTTTTGCTGTATGCTCTTTGAGTCGTCCAATAAAGTTAATTCATAGAATTCCTGTATATCTGCAATTAAATGCAGTCAAAGCAAATTGGTATTAGTAAATGTATTAATTTTTTTTAGTTCACTTTGTGTGCGTATTTAACATTTGATTTATTTGTTATCGTAGTTATCGACGTGAGAAGAAAGTTAAGTTCTTTTCTTATTTATAACTATTTTATCCATAGTAGTTTGTAAGGGATGCATAAGTACCATAATAAAGCAGAAGCAGTTGAATGGCATATAAAAAGTTATTTAGGTCAAACTTTTACTTCGAGCTGTGACACATTTATAATTTGAATTCAATCTGCTTGTTAAATTTCCTGTTAAATGTCTCCGTATCTCGATTTGGTTATGCAATGTCTGCCACTTGAAGTGATGTATACCAATGGATCCGCTGGCCAAACCGCCGGCTCACATTCTGCTTGACTCAGCTGGAAAGCGAGAGAACTGTGCTTAGCATTTGACAACTTGATAAGAATGAAAAACATGCCTCCACTTGAAATGGTTGTTTATTTCACAGAGTGGTCTGTCAATGCTGACCAGGGTAATGTGTGTAACATAATATTGTATTCAGTTGCCCGTACACAACTTACACCGATAAGCGAGAGGAGGCTATATATATATATAAGCACATGTATATATATTTAATTCCGCACAAAATATTTTTAACCAAATCGAAGTCAGCTAATTTGAACAGTCCAATCAATTGATTTTTAAATTTTCAAACGGATCAAAACTAATTCTTAACAATAATGGTTTAGATTAGGTTTGATAGTTGCCGACAATAGGCCATCCTTGGCCAGTTGTGATACCGTATGGAATCTCGCTTTATTTCTGAGGCTCTCGTGTGAACATAAATCAGTGAGTAATCCAACTAGTTGCATTTATAAATTTCCTGATTCTGGTCGGTGTTATATTCTCTAACTTGCCAATATAGCGAGGCCAGAGCAGGGCATAAGCAGAGGAAGTGCTCTGGCGATTCTAACATCTCTTCTATTCCACTTCAAAAAAGTATCGAGAATTGATCGCTGCTTAGCTTTCAATGTACATATTTTCGATGGCTAAACTAATTTTCCTTTTAGGCAATTAAGTAGCTTCTTATGGCTAATGATTCCGGGGGACCAATTGTTTCGGAAGACCGAAGAATATCTGCAGAGTAAACACTTCCGCTAACGCCAAGCTTTGAGCCGTCTGTGTAGAATGTTACGGATGCCGATGGATCGGGTGTACCGTGAGTCCATTCCGACGGGACAACGGGAGAAGTATGTACGGAAGGGTGTATTGAGTTGTACTACTGGCACACAGTAGTTCGTTTATTTTGGGAATCTTTGCAGTTTCCAAAAGAATAGAAGCTTGGCCTATTTTCTGAGTATTCCATACTACCGATTCTCTTGGTTTTATGGCTGAAGGTGTTGCTCTACGCCTTGTTTTTCCCATATCTCATGTCTTATTTGGAGCGGTGCGGAGAACCTCTCAGAAATTAAGTACAGCCATCATGCATTTTTAGGATACATACAAAGCGAAAGTTGCCTTCATTACCCGTAGTTATGGATTTAGATTCTAGTCTTGATTCCTGTCCAGTGCCAGCCCTAAGTAGTCAGCACTATTACTGAACTGAACAACAATAGCATCCGGTTGGAAAACTAATAATTAACGTAGTAAGACTCTAGTATTGACATTGAGTTTATCGAAAACTCTACATACATTCGAATGAATTGTACTTTAAAACCTAGCAAGAATTAAATTTAAATTTGAACTCTAGAAATATATACTTGAAGCTATTTTGTAATGTATACTCACCAAGTAGCGCTTGGAATAGACGAGACTTAAAAATGCGGATGACCCGTTCGATTGCGATACGCAGGGCACGATCCTGTGGCTCCGACAGACGTGCATGATAATCCTCGAGCAATTCGAGGGCTCGATGAGCTTCTGCAATGTTAAATGCAAATAGGTATTAAGATGGGCATCAGAAGATTATTATTAAATATACCGAATGTATAACAAAATAAAAACAAATATACAGATATATGAACGACTAACATCTAGTCGAATTGAAGATTTTATATCGAAATTTATTTAGGATTTAATTCCATATTCTGATTGTGATTAAATACATATCTATCACTTTATCACTTTATATGTCTTTCTTTCATCTATTCTCACTTTGTTTCTTAATGAAACGTTCAACCGTTGCCAAATTCTCGCCAACTATAGAAGCTCCTTTAAGCTTCTGGCTCTGCTCCTGCTCCTGTTCCTGTTCCTGTTCCTGGTCTTGTGGTTGTTGCTCACGCTCAAAAGCCTCCATGGAGCTGCAAAAGCGGCTCAGCTCAATGCGCAGACTCTCCGAGCTGCTGGATGTGGTCTGGTTATCCAAAATTGGTAGTGCCTGTGCCCCAAACTCATCGCGTGAGACATCATCACTCTCCGATTTGTCAAAATAGCCCGACTCGACGTCGGGAGTGCGCTGCTCCGCCGCCGATGATAGCATATGACCATATTCGAGCAGATCCTGTGCCGAATAGAAGCACTCAACGGATTCGCGCACACTCTCTCTGTACTTGGCAACCACCAACGGCTGCTGGATGGGCACGGACTCATCGCGGACCACCAACTGCTCCTCCGTTGCGTTGCATGCCAAATCGATATTAATTTGCTGCTGCTGTTGCTGTTGGTGTTGCTGTTGTATTTCTATGACTTCCGTTTGTGTGAAGTGCACCAGCAATTTGTCGTTCTCTGTGTGGGATTCCACTTGTTCCACATCGACTAATTGGTTAACTAGTTCGCTCACATTTGAGTTGTTATCAATGTCTTCGTCGACGGGCGACGAGTCCTCATCGTCATCAACATTATCATCATCATCGTCGTCGTCGTGATAGCTCTTATCATCACTGCTGAGCAGCTCCTCATTGGGATCGCTGCTCTTCTCCCTATCCGAATCTGTATCTGAGTTCATTCTGTGGCTAACAAACGACGACAGGCAGCAGCACTTGCACTTGCGTCCACTTGCGGAGACGGTGTCACACTGCTCAATTATAGAGAAACCCATCCACAAGCCCATCCCTACACATAACCCTACCAGTTCAATAAATCAATAAAAATTGACTTAAAAACGAAATAAAAAAAAAAGCCAAAAGCTAAAAGCAAAATTAGTACTCGTCATCCCCAGCAACTACCATCATTGTTTTACCTCTTTGTGTTTTAGCTTTTAGTGTTTATGTTTCTGTTTCTGTTTCTTTTAGACGTAGAAGCATTTATGAATGTGTTGGGTCAGAGCACAGCTAACCTGGATGACATTGCCATAAAGTCGCCGGGCAGTGTTTTTGCCAACAAAACTGATTACATATTTATAACCATATTAATATCTATAACGGTGTGTGTGCTTGTGTGTGTGTGTGTGTAATATATTATGCATGTACGTTGCACTCAATATAATAGAACCAATAAAATTGCACATGTATTTCAAAACATGTATTTTAATTTATATTACATACTACAATTTATAATATAACATCTTGTTGAGTTGCTTTTTCAACGATTTAAACAAATTTGAATTCGTTCATCCACAAAATACTACTCCAATTCGTCTATCTTGGTAAACTATAAACGTGATATTTTTTTCTTTCTTTTTGTTTTGTTCTGTTCGTGGATTTCTTGAAGAATATGAATTCTCTTAGATTACTTCTTCTTTCAAAAGGTAAAATAGATCTGAGCATTGCAATTCTCGAAATACATAGCAATGTTCAGCACAATAAATCGGCTCTTTAGATATATCAATAATAAATATAATATCTTGAGAAGTAAAGCAAAGTAAATAAGTATAGCAGAGAATCTGAGAGGGGTTATATTATTTGGACCACAGCTGTACAGCTGTACATATGCAAGCATCATTCATATCTGTGGCGTCTTTTGCTTATGTTGACCTTCATTTATTGCCCATTTCAAAAGTTTGGCAGCGGCTGCATTTTTTCTATTTATTTTTATTATTATTTTTGTATTTTTCTTTTCTTATGGGTCTATGGGTCTATTTATTGTGCTCAGATTTTGTGCAATGGACATGCCACTTGCTGTGATTGTAACAGCTGTAAATAAATACATTTATCTGTGTGTGTATGTATTTTATGCATATATTGACAGGGATTATTTGAAATCGTGATGTCAAACCGAAGCATATAAATTCTTCTAAAGATTCCGGTATTTTCCAAAAAAAATAAATACTATACAAAAGCTTGAAATTTTTTTTTTTTGTTAGATTTCGATACGGTCATTGTACGACAAATATAATCAGTTCGATGATTACTCTTGTTATCTGTTATAATGAATCGACGAAGTTAAATTTGGTAGTTTTGAAATCAAGAAATATGAATTTTGCGATCGAATTGTGAATATTATTTTGTGTATCATTGCAAATTAAAAGAGAAGGCTACGTTAGACAAAAGGACGCAAATAAACATATTTTTTTAATCAGTAAAGAAATGAGAATTATCTTAGCAATTGATTACAATAATATTTATATTAATTTAAAAATAATTAATGCTGCGAGCTGTTTTTTTTTTTAATTTGAATGCGAACGAAATAAGCAAAAATTCAACTAAGTTCATAAGTTTTTTTTTATAGACATAAAAAATAGCTTACCTTGCTTTTTCACTGGCATTTTGTAGGTTTTTTTATTTCGATTGTTGCTGCAGTTGTTGTTGTTGTAGTTATTGCTTCAGATACGCTTGTGTATTTAAATGTCGTTAGACTGTATATATCACTGTATTTTTTTTTTGCGTTTTTAACTGTTACACGAGTACTTTGTATATGTTTATATGCTAATTTATGTACTATGTACTTTAATGTGCATATCTTTGCCGCTGTAACTCAATACACACTATATATTTATATTTTTTGTTGTTTGTTTCACGTTATTTGTATTTTGATTTGTTCAGATACATATATATATATATATATATATATATGTGGTTTGTATTTGTATGAAGTGCACTCAATTTACTGTTTATTTTGTATTTATTTATTTATGATAATATTTTGGCGTATGCAATTCTTCATTGATTTCTGTCGGCAGTTGTCGTTTACATTGAATTCTCCACATTGAATTTCAACGTCACTAAACATTAAACTTATTCACTATGATTGACACATATTTTTGCATGTGTATTTGTTAATTCTAGGCACATATGAGCACATTACGAATCGAATCGTTTTCATTTTATTTTTAATGTTTGATTCAAACTGAAAGTCGCTGCAGATGGCACATCTGAAAAAAGAACATTTAAAAAAAAAAACGGAAATATAGAAATTAATTAAATATTTCTTATTGTTATTCTATTGATTTAGTAGCACATACAAAATATAAAAACACTCACGCGTTTAATTACATTTGCACCAAATTCTGTGTAAAATCATATTCGGAGACCAGAAACAAGTCAAATACTAAATAAGAAACAAAAAATTGTGCTTTCGAAATTTGTGTCGCCAAAAATGTTTGTAGCTATCTGCTCGGCTATTGTCTGATTCCTGGTATCCGCCGAATAATGTCCGATGTGGCGGCTATATGTAAATGTATATATGTATATATATATACATAGTTGTGCGAATGTGTGCCTCTTTTTGCGCTATTTCTGCAAATTCTCATTTGGTTTTAGTTCTTTTGCGCTCGCACTTACTATCTATATATATGTATATATAAATATGTATATACGTATATATATACATATATAATAAATGCAAACACGTATGTAACTCTTTAAAATATGTTAATATGTGGGCAGGCAGATATCAAAGAAAATGTATTTCTTATATGCGTCTAGTTTTATAATATTTAAAATGTACATACAAATCTACGCTGAAATGCGAAAGAGGCGAACAATAACTGATTGGCTCACGCGTGTCTAAGCAATGCAGGAATGAACACAACACTGCCTACTCCTGCCTAGGAAACCGCACCTCCACAATACACCATACCCAACTGAGAATAAAAAAGAGAGAGAGAGAAATGAAGAAGAGGAGGGAGAGTAAGTCCCTAGCAGGCAGTGTTGTCAAGTTCTTTTTAAATACTAAATAATAATAAGAAGAAAAAAAATATACTATATTCCCAAAAATATTATAAATATTTTTCGAATTACTTTCCAAACTCATTTGATCCAAAATATTAATATTTCAAGTACTTCAAAACAGCTGAATTCAGGGTTGAAAATAATTCGATATTGGCAACACTGTTTTAAGAGCGCCGTGCTCAAAACATTCAGTCTCTCTCTGTCACTTGTTCGTTACACTAAGTTTCTCTTGATTTGCTTATGAATATGGGATCGTTTTTAAATCGTTGAAACAGCAGCAATAGTAATTCTACTAGCTTAAATTGTGCAATTGAACTCTGTTTGTGAAATAACTCATATATATATTTAAATTATCAAAACGGATCACTTTAATAATGAACTGGGTTTATCGATACAAATATTATAAATGTGCCTAAAGGTTGGCTACGGCAGCTCCAAATCAGCAATCAAATTGTAGAAAAGCCTACCTTCCGTATATACATTATGATTATATCCAATATTTCTTCTAATAACAACACCTATTTCTAACTGTATTTATATACATATAGTACTCATTTTCATGATTCACTGTACCAAGCAGTACTTGGCAATTTAAAACGTGCGGCCTTTTCCTCCGCAACACTAAAAACCAAGTCGAAAGCCAAAACCCAAATACACTACATATAAATATATAAGTGTGTGTGTGTGTATGCGAGTAAGTATCGCCAAGTTCAATCACCTATTACTGACATGCCGATAACGACCATTATCCTGTCGTTTGGCTAAAACGACAATTGATTGCCAACGGTTATTTTCTGCTTTGTTTTTGTTTCTATAAATTCCCACACCCACAGAGATTAATTTAGAAATAATTATTATAGTTATTACAAAACAGGCCGAGTTTGTTTTGTGTCAACTTTTCAGACATGAACTAACTAGTTTTAACTACTACTCCGCGCGAACCTTGACGGCGATGGTTCAAATAATATTTAAGTTTTCTTCTTTTTTGATCACCATTAAAATCTATTTTACAAATCGATGAAAAATTGAATTAAATTAATATATTTCGTTTATGGGACCTACCAACAAAAAGAGAGGCAAACATGTAATGAGTTAATTATCATTAAGAATAAAATAATTTTTTCATTCAAAATGTACTACTTTCATTTCGACGCACTTGCCGCTTCTGTGGTGGTTTGCCGATAACTGACGTCAAAATATATCAAAGCTAATTATTTTGACACCTTCAAACAGCTGTTCGCAGAATCCACGCAGGTCAACGATGAGTTAATATTATGGATTTTAGTTTTGCTGTCTCTAAACCGGCCGCCAAAAGTACACCGGGGATAACTTTTTTTTATCGTTTTTTAATATTGAAATTTTTTTTTTTTTTTTGTAAGAAAGAAGTTAACGAGAAGATTAAGGGAAAACTTTTTTCGGTGTTGTCACAAGAAGCCAACCGTGCAATATTGTTATGTCTCGATGTCCCTAGCAGCTTCTGCCCAGAAGGGCAAGGAAGGCAATATTTATTCGAAGTATTAAATAAATTTAGTACATAAATTTAAGTTCAATAACATTGATACATTTGGGGTGGCGATGACCTTGAAGTCCCTCGTTGAGCTTTGGATATTGAATATTTTGTTTTAGTTAGATGTGTAGCTGTTTTGGGAGCGACATTTATTTTATTTTTATTTATTCTCGTTTTAAATTTATGCACGATATTTTTAGAAAGAAAAAAAAACGGACAAATGTGTGTGCAAATGTCCATTTGGTGTACACGTTTTTAGAATAATTATATTTATTTTTTATTTTATTTCTTAATTCTTGCCATTTTTTATTTTTTTTGTTTCAATCAATAAATTATAACTGTTTTTATATTATGGTAAAACCATAGAAAGCTCCTAAATGTAGGCTCAAAAATTTTGCCTTTCCCAATTTATGAAATTCAAACTTACACGGTCAACCATGTCAGATTATGCACCTTAAGATAGAATGTATTGGATTTTGTATATATTTTTTGAAGTTGTATGTAAATATGCCAGATATTGTGCATTATAATTATATATGCATGGAAAATAGTACACACACACACACTTGGTACACATCTACGTGTTCATATGTGTGTATTTAAGTATTTACGCCGATGCTGTACATATGTACGCATGTATAAATGTATAGATATAAATATATATATAGAAACTTTTCACTCACGAACAAAAAATTGTACAAAAGGTTTGACGCTTTCGCGAAACGTTATGAGCTCACTGATGCTGCTCTGGCAGCTGATGCTGATGCTGCGGCTGTCACATTACACACATGCATGTGAATGTGATGATATGTATATGTATGTATTTATGTTTGTTGTGTATGGATGGCCTGAAACGTATGCAAATGTGTGTTCACACTTACATGCATGTAGCTGCGATTGTATTGTATGGTATGTATTTGATTATTCGCTTTATGTTTAGGTCACAAATCACAACTAATTTTTAAAAAACTTCCCTTGTACATATTTAAATGCTTACATTATGTTTTCGTTGTATGTACAATTAAAAAATAGATGAAAAAATATAATCACGCACAACGGGACCGTTTTTCTTTACCTTTTTTTGGTCCCTAGTTGGTTTTATTTGTACATATGTATAAACGTCTGTATATCTAAGACTTACATATGTACACACTATTTTCCGCATTCAATTGTCAATGCAAATTTCATTTGTGTGTGTGTGTGTATTAAAGTAGTGTCACTAACAGTGGAAAATCACAATTTAAGGTTTACATACACGCTTACACGTCAAATGACATTCGTTTGGCACTGGCCTCGAGCATTTTATGTTAAGTATAAATAAATTACTGTTTGCGTTTAGCATGAAGCACGTTGAATATATTACGATTTTCTGCTCGCAAGTTACTTGGCTGCTATATGTGGCTGCCTGCCTTGCCTAGCTTTGCCTGCCTGCCTTGCCTTGTCTTGCCTGCTTCGCATATTTGGCGCATGCGCATTGCATTTGCAGTGCGAGCATACGGCAAATGCACAAAACATACATTCAAACACGGCGTACTACGTACATGTTCTATGCTCATTTGCACGAGCGTGATATATATATATGTATGTACCAACAATTTAAGAATAACTTATTGCATTCAATACAATATATCCACCTAGTGTATTAATTATAGGTAATTCAAAATTTTCTAAACATATATATTATTATTGCAAGCATAAAACCCTTTTGTTAAAATGCCGGCCCACTATCGAAAAATGTATCGAAGTTTGCTACAGCGATACTGGCTCTTGATCGCGATTTTCGAAAAGAGAAACTAAATTATTTTGTCATAGTATTTTAATGGAAATACCATAAATTGCGTGTCTTAAAGTTTATTATTTATTTTTGTATGCATATTTATATATTACATATGTAGCAGCAATAACGATTATTGTGCCGATATGTATCAAGAGTATAGCGTCCTCTATTTGAAATCTATCGATGATTTCACAGCAGACAAAAACAGCTGTTGTCGCTGTTTGAAAAAACGTGAGCTCATTTTGAAAACGGACACATATATTTTTATTATTATTATGGCGAAAAAGCGTAAAATTCCCGTACGAAAACATCACGGCGTACGTGATCCACTTAAACAACTTGAACAAAGGGAGAAAAAGTATGTATAATCAACAGATAATCAATCATGTCGCAAATGCTGCAATTATAAACATATAAACACACTTTGCAAACACAGGTTGGCCAATGTAATCAATAATCCACCGACGCAAAACGATGAGCAGCGTGCATCACACAATTTCCAGCAATTCAAAAAAGTTGTCGATGCCACCAAAGCGGGCAAAAAGGTAAAGATGAGCACTATTGGCAAAGAGGATAAGCCCAAAAATTCTGCTGTCACTCAAAAGACTCAAGGAGCCGCAGCAGCAGGCAGCAAAAAATACGTGAATATTAAGCAGTTTGCCGATGAAACAAATGAGGAATATTTGCGGCGAGTAAACCGCATAACTAGCGCATCTGTGCGAGAGGCTCAATATGAGGCCAAATATGGTGTGAATATCATACGCAACCAGACAACGGGCGAAATAACATTACAGAAGCGTCCCAAAAATGAGATCGATGAGCTGCTTAAGCAGAAGCAAAAAGAGCGTCACAACCCCAAAAATAAACGTGGCAAACTAAACGGTGGCATTGTAAAGCCCAGCATGGACGCAAAGACCCGCAAAGAGCTAATTAAACGTGCCTGCAAAGAAGCCGACGAAGAAGCCAAACAACAACCAACAGTAATATCATAATTAATAACATCTATTTGCTTATCCCTCTTATTAATTAGAACAATCTGCACAATTCGTAGGAAGCAGCAGGTGTCGCCGAGTATAAACGTGATGTGTTCCAATTTGGTGAGGTGGTGCATGCACCGCCAACGATAAAAACGCTGCCTCGAAAGGCAAACGCCAACGAGACTGTGCCGCGGCCTGGCCGTAAATCAAATCTATTGCTCAAGTCGCTGATAAATATGGAAACGAAAGAGCAAATGCTACAAATGCCATCACCACCACCACAGAAGACGAAGCATGTTGCGCCCACCAAGTTGCAGTTGAGAGGCAAAAGAAAGGATTTGCCCGCTGCCACGCGCAACATGCTCGAAGGGGAGCGCAACAAAATGATCCACTTGTATCGTCAACTGAAAAAACAAGGCGCAACGCAAAATCAATAAAATGAATTGGATCAGTTAACTAACATTCTCTGCAATGTTTATTTATGTTTTGTCAAATATTTGACCTTGGAGGAACCAATAAAAAAAACTAACAATGTTATTACATTTTGTGGTTTTAGAATTTTGTTATTATGTCGTTTTATAGCACATACAGAATACAAATTTTGCACCAGATTGACACCACATTAACTTCTTATAAGGTAACTTTTGAATATATATATATATATACTTTTTGGCATACGTGAGCTCGTCAATGGCAAGGCCAATAACAAATGGCAAATGCCCGGCGAGTAATTAAATTGCAATGTTCACTATTGTCTATATATATATATATATATATATATGCAGAAGTGGAACATGGACTTCAATTGAATCCAGTTTTTAATTAAAGGTACAAATTGTGTAATTATTGTTGTAGTTGTTGTTGTTGCTGCTGCGGTTAACGTTGTTGTTGTTGTGCACTAGGAGCGTTGACTAGTTAAGAGATAGTTAATGGGCTACATGCCACCAGAGGTCTGTCTCTGTAGAATCTGTGCGAAGCGCTGTGTTATCAGCAACGAGGTATCAATAAAACGGTCCACACAATTGCTGAGGCACGTCTCTGTTGCATGGTCGAGTTTTGTACCTGGTTTTCCAATGCATTTCTCCCAGCAGATTCCATGGAATTCATGTATCTGTTAATCAATCATCGAATCGGACATTGGAAAATTTAGTTTTTATTAGATATATTTTATAATATCTTTTACGTACCTGTCCGTTGACCTGTGCTTTTTGTTTTTCAATCATCATAAACTCCTGCAGTTCCTTATCATTGTCGGTTTCGTTCTGAAAGTCGGACATCGGTACTACAATGTATGTTTATTGGCTTTTGTTAATGTTTTCAGTTAATTTTCTACGTACAAAAGGGAACAGTTTTTGCTCTCCCGAAACTTGTAATTTCTATTTCTTGTTTTTTGAGGTTATATAAATACAGACAGAGTTGTGTTACAGAGTTGTCATCATATTGACAGAAAATACCAAGAATGCTCTAAAAGTCAATCCTCAACGCTTCAACAAGCTATCGATATTTTCGGATTGTCAGTATTAGCGAGAAATAAAACAGCAAATGGTAATACTGAAAACTTTTTTCAACTGCATGTATTTATTTTATGTGCTAATATTTCCGTTTGTGTTCCTCTTTTTCACGCGTCGTAGTTTGTAGGCTTCGGTAAATATAATTAAAAGCGCGAGCGTATTCACACTAGAACGGTGAATAATTGAGACAGCGGCGCTGACGCGAACCAAGCCAAGAAAAGGCGAAAATTGTATATCTGACAATTGTTTTATTTTGGATAAGAAGGAAAAAAAACGATAAATAATCATATATAAACAATCAAGCAGCTGAAATTTTGGTGTATGTGTGTGGTAGCGTAGGCGCTAAGGCCCAACACATCTCTCTGGGAGAGCCAGTGAGTCAGGCAACCACAATGGACGACAGTAGCAGTGGACGCAACTCATTGGCTGATAGCGCCAGCTTGGCAACAGCTTCGCTTCAGAGCGGAAGCTCAAGTCAGAATATTGATAACGATGGTTTCTTACGCATCTATAATTACCGCAAGCAAGACTATGAGAAATACTCGTCATCTCTGCTCTGCGAGGAGATATGCACGGCAATGTGCCGCCATATGGAAATCCTACCCGCAGCAGTCCTACTTTTTGGCATACGTGAGCACGTCAATGGCAAGGCCAATAACAAATGGCAAATGCCCGGCGAGCAATTAAATTGCAATGTTCACTATTGTCTCCGTATGCGTTTCCGTGTCCCGGAACTAGATCGTCAGCTGTCGGCAATTGATGCACAGTGTCAAAATTATTTGTATCATCAGATGCGATACGATATGCTGTACGAACAGATTACCGAGATACGTTATCCGGAGCACAAGTATAAGGTGATGGGACTGGCCGCCATGGACATGACAATTGACAAGCTTGAGAAGCACCTGCAGGCCGAGACCATCAAAAAGACGTATAAATCGTATCTGCCGCACAGCTTGTTGCGTGCCCATAGCATCTTTGTATGGCCGAAAATACGCGAATCCCTTCGTAAGATCAGCAAAGATGCCGATACTCTCAAATGGCATTATGTCCATGAAATATGTCACCTGGCACCCACCTATCTCACCGAACAATTTAAGGCCACTGTCGAGTATTTGCCAAACGAATCGGCAACGGAGCCATTATCGTTGCCGCCCGGCAAAAGCACCGGCAGCATCGGTGGCAGTTCAACGCGTCCACAATCCACTACAACGCTTATCAGTGGGTCCAATGCAACGCTCTCCACAACCATGACCGGCAACCACTCACTCTGCCCGGTGCAACCACAACAAAATCATCATGCAACACAACAACAACAGCATCCTACTCAGACACAGACCAGAAATCGCTATCGACAGCAGCAACCGAACACGATACCGGTCTATGTGCGTCTTTTTTTCCATGATTCATCCGAGCCGGGCCTCAAAGTGGCACGCGTCACATCAGAGGCAACACTTAAGGTGCGTCTACCTCACCTAATATGTTTGCAGATCGAGGCTTTAATTTAACAACCACAATCTGCAAATCTCCCTTAGTCCGATCTCATTCAATTTGTGCCTTTCAATTGTATTTGCAGTGGAGTCTTGTCGCCGTTGTTGAAGATATATTCTCGCTGTACAAGGAAAACGATAAACTGGTTCGTCTCGAAAGTGTTGGCTTCCCCAAGGGTTATCACATGAGCTTCGAAACCGAGCACGAAATGAAATCATTCATATCCTATCTGAGCATTTATACAAGGTTTGATTTCATTTTGTTTGATTTGTGCACAAAATAATAACAATGAGAATTAAATACTTAGATTGACGGTGAAATGGATGCAAGACTTGTGTCCATCGTACAAGACACCATCACTACAGGAACTGAAACGTTTAGGTTGCCATGGGCCCATCGGCGGTGGATTCTCATTTGGAAAACTTCGGGAGAATGGCGACAAATGCGGCAATTATATAGTGAGACAGTGCGAGCGAGAGTATAACACATACTATATTGACATAAATAAGAAAAAGTAAGTACATCTCTAAGCAGAGCTATTATAAACATATTTATTATACTTCTCGAAAGTATATTATTCAATGGTAGCAATCATGAGAGATCCCATACGGAAACATTTAAGATCATACAAAAGGATCAACAATGGAAGCTGACCTATCAAGGCGACGAGCGGACCTTTGATAAGTTGCCAGAGCTGGCGCAATTTATACACACAGAAAGCAAGGATCATATCAGAATTCCGGCCTCCAAATACGATAAGCCGTCGCTGTTGTTGCTCCTTTTGCCAAAAAATTTAAAATCCAAAAAGACGGATGCGGAATTGAGTGAAGCCGAATTACAAAGACGTAATCCTCAGTTATTCAAAATCCAATCCGACCTGCGATGTTATCCAGGTAAACTATGCTTGACTCAATCGACAATTTATAATAAACGCTTCCGACCCCATAAAGTACATGTATATATATTAATAGCCGATTTCGTTTTCCCTATATATTATTTTGGAATATTACTGATGCGCTAAATACAAAAAATAATAGTTTTTTTTTTATATAAACAACGGTCTGAAAGGGCATGTAAAATTCGTCCTTACTTTTGAATGCTAACTCTCAACTTACATTTATTTATTGTTTTTTTTCCCGGCAAATGCAGAAACATGGACTACCAGCGATGATGGTCAGGTGCTCACAGTGAGAGGTGACTGGATACAGCAGGGCACAATTAAGGATGTGCCTGTAACAATGAAAATTTTTCGAAATGGTGTGAATTTTGAGGAATTTACAAAAATGGTGAACACCTGGAGCCTGATACAGTCACCACAATTTTTAAAATTGCATGGACTTACACTATCCCCTTCATATATTATGGTACTGGAGTACTCGAAATATGGGCCGCTTAATATATTCCTACAGAAACAAAGAGACATCAGCATGTTCTGTCTGCTGGAACTGATGCATGGCCTGGTGCGTGGCATCCACTATCTGGATGATCATAAAATATTACACAACTATATACGCTGTTCGAATCTGCATGTTACCAAATACGATCCCGACAAGTGTATACTCGATGCCAAAATCAGTGATCCCGGCTATCCGCGTCCCTACAAGGAATCCGAGTAAGTATCCCGTAAATCGTATATATTTATATATAATGACTTATATCTTCAATAAAGCTCACCTTGGATACCAGTAAAGTATCATAAGAAGTTGGAGGAGGCCAAACAGGACTCGAGCACACAACTGTGGGCATTTGCGACCACCATTTATGAGATCTTCTCACGCGGCCTTGACCTAACTAATCTTACAACAGAGGACCTCTCAAACAATCGTCAGCAATATGGCAACATACTCGAGGGCCTGGATGAGCGACTGTGCCCAAGTGAAATGAACACTGCTATTATGGACGGCTGGAGCGACGATCCCGACAAACGGTTTAATCATCACGACATATTTACACACTTGAGCGATATCAAGAAACGCTTAGGTAGAACAATTTGCACAATTCCTAGGACGCACCAGTTGTCGCCGAGTATAAACGTGATGTGTTCCAATTTGGTGAGGTGGTGCATGCACCGCCAACGATAAAAACGCTGCCTCGAAAGGCAAACGCCAACGAGACTGTGCCGCGGCCTGGCCGTAAAGCAAATCTATTGCTCAAGTCGCTGATGAATATGGAAGCGAAAGAGCAAATGCTACATTTGCCATCGCCACCATCACAGAAGACGAAGCATATTGCGCCCACCAAGTTGCAGTTGAGAGGCAAAAGAAAGGATTTGCCCGCTGCCACGCGCAACATGCTCGAAGGGGAGCGCAACAAAATGATCCACTTGTATCGTCAACTGAAAAAACAAGGCGCAACGCAAAATCAATAAAATGAATTGGATCAGTTAACTAACATTCTCTGCAATGTTTATTTATGTTTTGTCAAATATTTGACCTTGGAGGAACCAATAAAAAAAACTAACAATGTTATTACATTTTGTGGTTTTAGAATTTTGTTATTATGTCGTTTTATAGCACATACAGAATACAAATTTTGCACCAGATTGACACCACATTAACTTCTTATAAGGTAACTTTTGAATATATATATATATATATACTTTTTGGCATACGTGAGCTCGTCAATGGCAAGGCCAATAACAAATGGCAAATGCCCGGCGAGTAATTAAATTGCAATGTTCACTAATGTCTATATATATATATATATATATATATGCAGAAGTGGAACATGGACTTCAATTGAATCCAGTTTTTAATTAAAGGTACAAATTGTGTAATTATTGTTGTAGTTGTTGTTGTTGCTGCTGCGGTTAACGTTGTTGTTGTTGTGCACTAGGAGCGTTGACTAGTTAAGAGATAGTTAATGGGCTACATGCCACCAGAGGTCTGTCTCTGTAGAATCTGTGCGAAGCGCTGTGTTATCAGCAACGAGGTATCAATAAAACGGTCCACACAATTGCTGAGGCACGTCTCTGTTGCATGGTCGAGTTTTGTACCTGGTTTTCCAATGCATTTCTCCCAGCAGATTCCATGGAATTCATGTATCTGTTAATCAATCATCGAATCGGACATTGGAAAATTTAGTTTTTACTAGATATATTTTATAATATCTTTTACGTACCTGTCCGTTGACCTGTGCTTTTTGTTTTTCAATCATCATAAACTCCTGCAGTTCCTTATCATTGTCGGTTTCGTTCTGAAAGTCGGACATCGCTACTACAATGTATGTTTATTGGCTTTTGTTAATGTTTTCAGTGAAACTTTTAATTTCTATTTCTTGTTTTTGAGGGTTTATAAATACAGACAGAGTTGTGTTACAGAGTTGTCATCGTATTGACAGAAAATACCAAGAGTGCTCTAAAAGTCAATCCTCAACGCTTCAACAAGTTATCGATATTTTCGGATTGTCAGTATTAGCGAGAAATAAAACAACAAATGGTAATACTGAAAACTTTTTCAACTGCATGTATTTATTTTATGTGCTAATATTTTCGTTTGTGTTCCTCTTTTTCACGCGTCGTAGTTTGTAGGTTTCGGTAAATATAATTAAAAGCGCGAGCGTGATCACACTAGAACGGTGAATAAATGAGACAGCGGCGCAGACGCGAACCAAGCCAAAAATAGGCGAAAATTGTATATCTGACAATTGTTTTGTTTTGGATAAGACGGAAAAAAAACGATAAATAATCATATATACACAATCAAGCAGCTGAAATTTTGGTGTATGTGTGTGGTAGCGTAGGCGCTAAGGCCCAACACATCTCTCTGGGAGAGCCAGTGAGTCAGGCAACCACAATGGACGACAGTAGCAGTGGACGCAACTCATTGGCTGATAGCGCCAGCTTGGCAACAGCTTCGCTTCAGAGCGGAAGCTCAAGTCAGAATATTGATAACGATGGTTTCTTACGCATCTATAATTACCGCAAGCAAGACTATGAGAAATACTCGTCATCTCTGCTCTGCGAGGAGATATGCACGGCAATGTGCCGCCATATGGAAATCCTACCCGCAGCAGTCCTACTTTTTGGCATACGTGAGCACGTCAATGGCAAGGCCAATAACAAATGGCAAATGCCCGGCGAGCAATTAAATTGCAATGTTCACTATTGTCTCCGTATGCGTTTCCGTGTCCCGGAACTAGATCGTCAGCTGTCGGCAATTGATGCACAGTGTCAAAATTATTTGTATCATCAGATGCGATACGATATGCTGTACGAACAGATTACCGAGATACGTTATCCGGAGCACAAGTATAAGGTGATGGGACTGGCCGCCATGGACATGACAATTGACAAGCTTGAGAAGCACCTGCAGGCCGAGACCATCAAAAAGACGTATAAATCGTATCTGCCGCACAGCTTGTTGCGTGCCCATAGCATCTTTGTATGGCCGAAAATACGCGAATCCCTTCGTAAGATCAGCAAAGATGCCGATACTCTCAAATGGCATTATGTCCATGAAATATGTCACCTGGCACCCACCTATCTCACCGAACAATTTAAGGCCACTGTCGAGTATTTGCCAAACGAATCGGCAACGGAGCCATTATCGTTGCCGCCCGGCAAAAGCACCGGCAGCATCGGTGGCAGTTCAACGCGTCCACAATCCACTACAACGCTTATCAGTGGGTCCAATGCAACGCTCTCCACAACCATGACCGGCAACCACTCACTCTGCCCGGTGCAACCACAACAAAATCATCATGCAACACAACAACAACAGCATCCTACTCAGACACAGACCAGAAATCGCTATCGACAGCAGCAACCGAACACGATACCGGTCTATGTGCGTCTTTTTTTCCATGATTCATCCGAGCCGGGCCTCAAAGTGGCACGCGTCACATCAGAGGCAACACTTAAGGTGCGTCTACCTCACCTAATATGTTTGCAGATCGAGGCTTTAATTTAACAACCACAATCTGCAAATCTCCCTTAGTCCGATCTCATTCAATTTGTGCCTTTCAATTGTATTTGCAGTGGAGTCTTGTCGCCGTTGTTGAAGATATATTCTCGCTGTACAAGGAAAACGATAAACTGGTTCGTCTCGAAAGTGTTGGCTTCCCCAAGGGTTATCACATGAGCTTCGAAACCGAGCACGAAATGAAATCATTCATATCCTATCTGAGCATTTATACAAGGTTTGATTTCATTTTGTTTGATTTGTGCACAAAATAATAACAATGAGAGTTAAATACTTAGATTGACGGTGAAATGGATGCAAGACTTGTGTCCATCGTACAAGACACCATCACTACAGGAACTGGAGCGTCTAGGTTGCCATGGGCCAATCGGCGGTGGATTCTCATTTGGAAAACTTCGGGAGAATGGCGACAAATGCGGCAATTATATAGTGAGACAGTGCGAGCGAGAGTATAACACATACTATATTGACATAAATAAGAAAAAGTAAGTACATCTCTAAGCAGAGCTATTATAAACATATTTATTATACTTCTCGAAAGTATATTATTCAATGGTAGCGTGGCGAGCAATCATGAGAGATCCCATACGGAAACATTTAAGATCATAAAAAAGGATCAACAATGGAAGCTGACCTATCAAGGCGACGAGCGGACCTTTGATAAGTTGCCAGAGCTGGCGCAATTTATACACACAGAAAGCAAGGATCATATCAGAATTCCGGCCTCCAAATACGATAAGCCGTCGCTGTTGTTGCTCCTTTTGCCAAAAAATTTAAAATCCAAAAAGACGGATGCGGAATTGAGTGAAGCCGAATTACAAAGACGTAATCCTCAGTTATTCAAAATCCAATCCGACCTGCGATGTTATCCAGGTAAACTATGCTTGACTCAATCGACAATTTATAATAAACGCTTCCGACCCCATAAAGTACATGTATATATATTAATAGCCGATTTCGTTTTCCCTATATATTATTTTGGAATATTACTGATGCGCTAAATACAAAAAATAATAGTTTTTTTTTTATATAAACAACGGTCTGAAAGGGCATGTAAAATTCGTCCTTACTTTTGAATGCTAACTCTCAACTTACATTTATTTATTGTTTTTTTTCCCGGCAAATGCAGAAACATGGACTACCAGCGATGATGGTCAGGTGCTCACAGTGAGAGGTGACTGGATACAGCAGGGCACAATTAAGGATGTGCCTGTAACAATGAAAATTTTTCGAAATGGTGTGAATTTTGAGGAATTTACAAAAATGGTGAACACCTGGAGCCTGATACAGTCACCACAATTTTTAAAATTGCATGGACTTACACTATCTCCTTCATATATTATGGTACTGGAGTACTCGAAATATGGGCCGCTTAATATATTCCTACAGAAACAAAGAGACATCAGCATGTTCTGTCTGCTGGAACTGATGCATGGCCTGGTGCGTGGCATCCACTATCTGGATGATCATAAAATATTACACAACTATATACGCTGTTCGAATCTGCATGTTACCAAATACGATCCCGACAAGTGTATACTCGATGCCAAAATCAGTGATCCCGGCTATCCGCGTCCCTACAAGGAATCCGAGTAAGTATCCCGTAAATCGTATATATTTATATATAATGACTTATATCTTCAATAAAGCTCACCTTGGATACCAGTAAAGTATCATAAGAAGTTGGAGGAGGCCAAACAGGACTCGAGCACACAACTGTGGGCATTTGCGACCACCATTTATGAGATCTTCTCACGCGGCCTTGACCTAACTAATCTTACAACAGAGGACCTCTCAAACAATCGTCAGCAATATGGCAACATACTCGAGGGCCTGGATGAGCGACTGTGCCCAAGTGAAATGAACACTGCTATTATGGACGGCTGGAGCGATGATCCCGACAAACGGTTTAATCATCACGACATATTTACACATTTGAGCGTTATCAAAAAACGCTTAGGCGCTTACGCGCCTATAAATGAAATACGTGAGTACATTTTAAATCAACAATATATACTAATTCTTATATATATATATAAATATATATATATATCTGTATGTTTTGTTTTAATGTAGCCAATTATCCCGCTTATCCTAATTGCAACGAGTTACCAAGACAATGTACTGCCGATGACGCCTCTATGAGCGGTGAATTCTTTCCAAATTCGCTTGATCTGCCGCAGGTGGTGCAACTTGATGACTGCAAGGTTATATATCTTGAGAAGGACAAGATTGGTCAGGGGCATTTCGGCACCGTCTTTAAGGGCGTAATTGAATATGATGATAAGCATCTACCCAAAGAGCAGGTGGCTATTAAGAAGCTAAATTCCATGCAGGTCACCGAAGACTTTAAGCGTGAAATGAGTATCATGCGCAAACTCGACCACCCTAATGTGGTCAAGTTTAAATATTGGTCGAAAAAATGGCTGTGCATCATCATGGAACACTTTGAACATGGCTCATTTGATGTATACTTAAAGTCCAAGCCAACACTCACAAATACTCAGCTACTGAATTTTGCCCTAGACATAGCCCGCGTAAGTTTCTTCTATCGCTTGTCGGCTTTAACATAAATTTGACTGATTTTGCTTGCAGGGTATGGACTATTTGTCCGGCAAGGGTGTCATACATCGCGATCTGGCTGCCCGCAATGTTCTAGTTGATAATGGTCTATGTGTAAAAATCTCCGATTTTGGCTTGTCCCAGTTTGCAAATGAAGATGGCTATTACTTTGCCGTCAGTTTGCGTGAAGTTCCAATTAAATGGTGAGTGTTAAATTGCCACAACAAAAACCAAATCAAAAACAAAGCTTAAGCAAAAAACAAAATGCATTTAACAAATCGGAATTGTTTTATTTAAATAAATATATTTAGGTTTTCACCGGAGGCCATTGAAACCCGCAAATTCTCATCATATTCGGATGTTTGGAGTTATGGCGTAACGCTCTTTGAAATGTTCTCAGGCGGCGAAGTTCCATTTTTATCGCCAGGTCATGAGTTGCATCAGGACGAGTTTCTCAGGCGTCTGCGCCAAGGTGAACGGTGCGTAAATTACTAAATATAATATTTATGAAATGTATTCGACTGAATCGATTTGCTTGCAGATTACCAAAGCCAAAGCTATGCTCGAACTTTGTATACAACGAACTGATGCGACCCTGTTTCCATGAGACGCCCAAATCTCGTCCAACGTTTCAACAAATTATACAAATCATAACACGCGAGTTGGGCGACAATGTTGTTGCTACTGGGGGTAGTACACAACAACAACAACAGCAGCAGCAGCTGCAACAAAATGCCACAGTTGCTGAACAGGAGCATATCGTGCGAGGATGATTTATATGAATAATATTTTAGAATAATCGCATTCCGCTGCAGCAGTGAAACGCAACATGAATGGCAAAATTAGAAAGCGAGCACATAAAACACCAAGGCCAAAAACACTAATTGGTCTTTTTTAGGCAGGCCGGGTAAAGATGACAGCACCAGATGAATTGCATTGTTGATGTTTTATTATTTTAAGTTGTTATTCTTTATATCTAAGCCCATAATTTCTACACAAACGTTTTAAACTCAACCAAGTTTTGCTTGAAATTAAACAGACTTATTTAGACCGTTTTCCTCTCTCCTACACACCTATCCTCTGCCTATATCGAAGTTTCACATTTATACCTATATATTAATATATATATAGTTATGTGTGTATGTTCAGTTGCTTTAATAAATCGCAATCAAATCCTCTCTAAAATCTCTTTTTAGTTTGTTATATCTATTAGACAACATTGTTGAATATTGCTTAGCTTTGATATATGTATGTATGTATTATGTTTGTTATTCAAAATGTGAAAATTGGACGATGATGCACAGGCACTTACGTATATATGCTGAATCCTAATCAAGCGAATCAATTAATCATTTTTATGTAAAGCTAAAGCTTAAACTATAATGATAATGTTTATGAATATCATGTAAAACAATGAAATTGAACTTTATTTTACACTTTAATTCAATAATACTTTATATATGCCATTTTAAATCAATAATAAAACCAAAACAATTTACTAACATGACAAAATTTCCATGAAGAGAGTGCAAAAGATAATTTATAATCCAAATGCGTCAACAAATATCCCAAACTTTCGCAATGACATCCAGCCAAATCCAACAATCATCATATCAACTGTCTACACAGATCCTAGTAATATAGCTACACGATTTCTTTAGAAATAGAATAGAGCAAGCCTTCTGTTTAACTAATGGAATTCCTTAAGGCTCTCCACCATCGGAAGTGCCCTTGCCTAAAGCTTACAAAAAAAAGCAACAATAAATTGATTTAATAAAAAATGTAACTTCAAGTTAGCTTTAATTGACATCGGTTTTTTTTTTAAATCTGAACATAAGAAAAACAAAATTGATACAGATTTCTGGAAAACAGCAAATAATTCATACAAATATGTTTCAGTAAGAACATTTTCCAAGCCGAAAAAAACATTATACATACACGGAATTCGCCGTGCATAAAAATGTGTTAATTAAATATATGCATTTTCATTGGTATTCATACACTAAAAATATATACAGCCCGCATTTATACAAATGTTAAATGTATATATATTTTTAAGTATATTTTACGATCAACGAAAAAGACAGAGACAGACATTTTAAAAAGAGATGGCCATACAATTCTTGTAGCGGCAATCAAATAAATAAATTAAAATGTTATTCTTTCTTGTCTAATTCGTTAAAATTGCTTTAAATGCGTTTGTTAAATGTTAACCCAACGTACCCGATTGAATGAATCAAACAGCACCGATTACAAAATATGCTGTTAAATGCCATGTTTATTAATAATTCTAGCAAGTAAATATAATTAAATAAAAAGTTAATTGTTACACGATTACTCAAAAAATTTTAAACAAAATATCTTTAATAATTTAACGATTATCTTAATTATTGTATTTGCGTTGAGCAGGAGGAGAACAAGCTCCGCAGACATCAGGTGGACCAGCAGCAGAATCTTCTGCCTCGGAAGCCTCAGCCAGAAATGCAGCGTTGTGTGGAGCATGATTCCTTTTTGGAAGTGATGAAGCTGCACACCGCCTTGCTTACGGATCTTGGCAGGCAGATTGGAGCTCTGCTGTCATTGTTGATGCCCATGATGGATATTCTAGCCAAAAGCCATTCCTTGCCGCTACGTGAGCCTGCAACTACGGTAGCGCTCTCGTAGTATCTTGGCATATTACACAACAGACACACAACTTTGAACACTATTCGTTCTTAGTTTTTTCACAATTCCACCAATATAATCTTAAGTGGTAAATTTTTGGATTTTAGAAATACACAAGCAAAACATATACATAAAAATTAGTTCACATTGATTACACATTACACATTAAAAACTTTCATAATATTGACGTCACCATTGCTAATTACAAAGTTATATACAAAAAAAATCTCAAAACCTTCGAAATCTAAGTATATAAAACGCTAAAAGTGGCCGGCTAAAAAAGAATAACTAACTATATCGAATATTTTAGAGCATGGGAAAAAAAACGACACATTACAAAAATTTTAACTATCTATAAAATTTTGAATAACTAATCTGCCAACTGCCAGAAGCGAAAAGTTTTTGAAAACAAAAACCTCAAGTCAATTATAATTGACTCTAAAATTTTGGTTTGTCTTGATAAGAAGACTATTATGCAATTTTTGGGATTTGTCGGAACACATAAATAACTTAAGTAGTCGTCCACCTTCACTAAGAGCCCTCAGTTTTCTTCTTTTTCAGTGTCTCCATAACGCCGGCAAAGTTTGCCGTCTTTTTCTTGGCCGATTTTGGCGTCGATGTTTGGCTTCGAACGCGCATTTGAGTGGGCGCCACATCGTCACTGAAGTCAAAATCGTTTGCCTTTTGTGGCCTGCGATCCGTAGAATATTTGGAATTGTGTGTAAATAAATTGGAGTTTCCATTATGAGTTGAGAGTTACTCACTCTTGTTCGACGGCTTCGGCAGCGGCTTCCAACTCCTTGTGGTTGCCACCAGCATTGACGTCTGGGGAAGGCGGTCGTCGTCCGGGAAATTGCCATTGCAGTTCTGGTATATTGCCAGACTCAAGCATTAAATAATAGTTTTCCATTTCCTCAGCGTTCGCTGCAAATTTATCAGCCGCTGTGACTGTCTCCACTTCTGTTGACATTTTGGCTTGGCCTTAGCGTTTTTACCCCACTCGATCGGTAATTTAGTGTGCCTGGCGTAGCTGATTTGCAATTTATATATGTTTGTTATTAGTTATTGCGATGCCTTGCCACAAGCGGGGTTGGTTTGTTTACAGTGATTTCGATAAGCAAATATAATTTCGATAACTACACATTTATCGGCATCGATTAATATTCCAGTGCTGGAAAGTAACACACTAAGCGGTCAGTTTGAAAGTCAAGCACAAACAGCTAGTAAATTTGCACCATTTTTTCTTTGTCAGATATTGTTATCTATCAGTAATTTGCTGTAAATAAATTATATTTCGCCCAGTTCGTTCTAATCTTTCAGTAGAGTTCCATTTAAAAAATTTATTTTCGTTGGAATTTCTGCACTGAATTAAGGAATTTAGCATGCATGGTGTTAATCATGTTCTTGTAAAACTTGCTATTTTGTAATGAATAAATAAGTTGCGGTAGATTTTGATAGGAAAATTAAACGTATTTGAAACTGCTTTACAAGTTGAGTATTTACTTAAATAATACTGTCTTTTAAATCATCGTCAATTTTCAAATCTGAACTGAATTCGAGTAGTAGCTATTTTTGAAAGAGTCGAAAATAATAAAATAGTCTAACAAGATATATTTTCAAAATATGATGCAAAGCTTGAACAAGGAATTCCGATTTTGAAGCCCATCACAATAATATATTGAAAGTTGACAAGAATAATTTATTTTTATTATATTTTTTTGTTTGTTTATTTTTTTTTTTTTTTGATTACTAAATTCTTAGAACTTTATTCAAAATTATCATCTCATTCTTATATTCATTTTTACTGGCTTACGTCCTTACATCCACCATGCAACATTCTCCCTCATTTTGTCTGCAGATAGAAACGCAATTCGCGCGGATTTTCAGCGTATCTGCATCAACAGTATCATCATACGCATCATCGTTATCATTATGATCATCTTATAAATATACATATATATTAAATTGTTTGTTTTGTTTGTTGTTTGTTGTATACTTGTATATGTATAAAAAGAATAATTATATTAATTAATAATAAACATACACAATTTCATTGCAAAAAATATTTCTACAATACGTAATTAAATACGGATACATCTTGATCGTTGGTGTTGTTGCCGCCGCCGCCACCACCACCACGATTTGATGAGCCCGAGGATTTGTTGGAGCCATGCGCAGCGATTGTTAGCTGATTGGTCTGATGGATGACAGAGGTGATGTCGGATTGCGATGCAGAGATATCCTTGCTGGTGAGCACATCAGAGCTGCTAGAACCGGACGAGATGTGTCGCTCGGCGATTCCGTACTGTATCGGCTGATAGCCGTGACTTGGATTGTACGTGGCCGAATATGGCATATAGATCGGCGGATTTGGCAATGGCCCAATATCGCTGGTAATACTCTCCGTATCCGCATGACTCAATGCGTGTCCATGCCCATGCCCAAGCGGATGCATCTGGCCACGCAAATTGGGATTGCGCTCCTCATTTACCACATAGTAACACTGCTCGGAGAATGTCAACTTATTGACCGTATGCTTAATATAATTGCTGCGCAACATTGCCGATACAATACGACGCGCCTCGCGCCGATCCTGCACATCTTCGACATTTTCTAGCACCCAATTGACAGCATCGGCGCCAATGAATGCATTTGGTATGGTGATTTTTAGCCACATGCGATCACGTATTTCGAGTCCGCTATCCGGCTTTGTCATTGCTTTGACAATCTCCTCGAGATTGTTTTGATCGAGCCGCTCCTTGATTGGCTCCGGTATATCCGCCATAATACTGTCGTGCGAGGTTAGCGCCTGTGTGTGGGCCACCCATGCGCCTGGATCAATTGGACGCACCGGCTCCGTTCGCGGAATGGTGAAATAACCCTTCGGATTTGGATCCCAACATTTCGCAACGACGAGCTTAATTGGCCCCGGCTTCTGTACAACCTCACGGAGTACACGGACCGCCTCATCATTGGTCATATTCTCGAAATTCACATCATTCACCTGCAGAATCATGTCGCCCGGCTCGATTCGACCATCCAGCGCAACAGCGCCGCCCTTCATAATGCTGCCCACATAGATGCCCCCGTCGCCGCCACGATTCGATTGGCCAACAATCGATATGCCCAGAAAATTGACTGCCTCCATGTTGATGGAGACGGTAATAATGTTCAGTGACATGGTCGAATCGGTTATCGAGCTATATGACGATGTACGCGACATGCTGGGCGCTCGCTTTTTGCGTCGCTGTGGCTTCTTGCGCACCTGCAACCGTTGCACGCTGCTATAGTCTGTCATGTCGCGATCCAATGTTAGCTCCGATTCCGTACCAAAGAGGCTCGTCGAGTCCAGATCGCTGGATAGCACCGAGGCCGATTGATATGTGAGAGGCGGCGGTTGCAACATTTGCAATGGTCCAAGCTTATGCTGCTGCTGCTGCTGCTGCTGTTGATGCTGCTGCTGTTGTTGTTGATGTTGTTGTTGCTGCTGTTGATGTTGTTGCTGCTGCTGGTGTTGATGCTGCTGCTGGAGTACTAAATGATTACGGACACGCATCTCGCATTCGCTGGGTGGCAGTTCAGAGCAATTGTCGGATTGATTGGTGCCATCGGCGGAGACAAGCCACGAGACGACGCGTCCATTGAAACATGGCAATATTGTTGCATCGTCGGCAATCTCCTCTTTGACCACACCAAAGTCGGCGTCCATTGATTTGAAAAAGTATTTGTAATTGTTGTTCTGTTTATTGAGCACCAATTTGAAATCTTTGAGCGTGACTTGAGCGGATGGTATTGGTATTTTAACCAAATACGGTGTGCTCTCATCGTCAATATGATAAATGACTTTCGTCTCTTGGCCATTTGGTCTCTCTGTATCCATTGCGGCGGCTGCTGCTGCTATTGCTTATTAAATTCGTATAAAACGTTCTAACAATTGTGATTTATATATATATATATATCAATATATACGTATATGTGTGTGTGTGTGCATCAACTAATGTGCTTGAAATTTATGTATGTATTTATAGCCGACACTTTTCATTACACACACACGATTATTTTTCTAGTTTTTCCCTTTTTTCTCGTTTTTTCCTTTTTTTTTGCCTCTTTTCTGCTCTCGCTTATGCTTTTTTGGGTTGGGTTGTCAATGGAGCCGCAGCAGGCAGCTCCTCCTCCTCCTTTGGCCTTGCACTGCTTTTTCAATGCAGCTCATTAATGCTTTTGCAGCATTTCACGCGTTTTTGCGTACACTTGCAAATATCGTGTAGAATTGTATTTTTTTTTTGGGCGTTTATAATTATAGTTTTGGGAGACAAAATATATATATATAGGTAAATAATTGACAGTGCTAGACTGATATCGATACGCGTATCGAACCAGGGATGCTCACGCTCAGCATATATAAAAGACGATCACACACCATACGATAGTTATCGATATGCCATTGCATGAAAAATACTCAGATAAACAAAGTAAAAAACAATGACAATTTTATGCGAAATATTTCTTAAAAGGTCATATTTTGTTGAGCCTGATAACTGATATGCACCAATTTATTTCTTTGTTCTCAATTGATAACGTATATCGATGCTTGTCATGCAATTTGTGTACATGAATCGATTATTACACAATTATAAAATTAGTGTGTACATATTAAATTTTGGTAATAAAATATTTTTTACTGCATATAGATGTAAAACAATAAGTCTACAATGAACTACCGTTGATTTTCAATGTTGAAGTTGAATATTTATCTGATTAAAATATGGACACACTAGATTAGGGCGATATGTTTTAGATGCTTTTTGATGGTTTGTGCTCCATGGTATAGAACAGAATAAATATTTGAAAATTAGATCACGAACAAAAATATTAAATATTTTTATATATTACAACCTTAAAATGTTATTAGTTTACGTTAGTTTGTGCAACAAATGCATTAAAACTTTAATAAATTATTAATTTGAATTGACCCAAAACCTAACGTGTATATATTTATTTTTGAACTATTCAAATAGTTCTTAAACACTTTTGAGCGAATTGTTATGAAAATCAAGAAAAAATTTGTTACAAAAGATTGATTCTGACCCAACAACTGATACTTTGATAGTTTACAAAGTAATAAAATTCAATTATTTTATTGATTACATCTTTCCATTAGCTTTACATATAAATAAAATTTATTAAATGTTAATTTTTTACATTTTTAATCGATTTACACAGAAATAAAAGTATTATTTTATGTATCGTTACATACTATATGAATCAACTAAATTTGATTTAATTGCAATTTAAAAACGTGATATTGTTCTCTCAAAATATGAAATCGATATTGTAATATTATTTTTTAAAACTATAGATTCCACATTGAGCCGATCGTCCGTGGTATGCTTAGTATTTCTCCAATAATATATAAATATATATATATATATGTTTATACATATAGCGGGATTCGGGCTTGTATTGGATTTAGTGAAGTTTACATTATTTCAATCTTTACATTTCGGTGCTTTTTTGTTTTTCCTTCATTCTTTTTTTGTGTTTTTTTATACTTTGATACACATCCTTAAAGATTGCGACTTGAAACTTGGAATCTATATCCAGGAAATAAAAGTATTATTTTATGTATCGTTACATACAATATGAATCAACTAAATTTGATTTAATTGCAATTTAAAAAAGTGATATTGTTCTCTCAAAATATGAAATCGATATTGTAATATTATTTTTTAAAACTATAGATTCCACATTGAGCCGATCGTCCGTGGTATGCTTAGTATTTCTCCAATAATATATAAATATATATATATATATGTTTATACATATAGCGGGATTCGGGCTTGTATTGGATTTAGTGAAGTTTACATTATTTCAATCTTTACATTTCGGTGCTTTTTTGTTTTTCCTTCATTCTTTTTTTTGTGTTTTTTTATACTTTGATACACATCCTTAAAGATTGCGACTTGAAACTTGGAATCTATATCCAGGAAATAAAAGTATTATTTTATGTATCGTTACATACAATATGAATCAACTAAATTTGATTTAATTGCAATTTAAAAAAGTGATATTGTTCTCTCAAAATATGAAATCGATATTGTAATATTATTTTTTAAAACTATAGATTCCATGCTTAGTATTTCTCTCAAAATATGAAATCGATATTGTAATATTATTTTTTAAAACTATAGATTCCATGCTTAGTATTTCTCCAATAATATATATATATATATATTTATACATATAGCGGGATTCGGGCTTGTATTGGATTTAGTGAAGTTTACATTATTTCAATCTTTACATTTCGGTGCTTTTTTGTTTTTCCTTCATTCTTTTTTTTGTGTTTTTTTATACTTTGATACACATCCTTAAAGATTGCGACTTGAAACTTGGAATCTATATCCAGGAAATAAAAGTATTATTTTATGTATCGTTACATACAATATGAATCAACTAAATTTGATTTAATTGCAATTTAAAAAAGTGATATTGTTCTCTCAAAATATGAAATCGATATTGTAATATTATTTTTTAAAACTATAGATTCCACATTGAGCCGATCGTCCGTGGTATGCTTAGTATTTCTCCAATAATATATAAATATATATATATATATGTTTATACATATAGCGGGATTCGGGCTTGTATTGGATTTAGTGAAGTTTACATTATTTCAATCTTTACATTTCGGTGCTTTTTTGTTTTTCCTTCATTCTTTTTTTGTGTTTTTTTATACTTTGATACACATCCTTAAAGATTGCGACTTGAAACTTGGAATCTATATCCAGGAAATAAAAGTATTATTTTATGTATCGTTACATACAATATGAATCAACTAAATTTGATTTAATTGCAATTTAAAAAAGTGATATTGTTCTCTCAAAATATGAAATCGATATTGTAATATTATTTTTTAAAACTATAGATTCCACATTGAGCCGATCGTCCGTGGTATGCTTAGTATTTCTCCAATAATATATAAATATATATATATATATGTTTATACATATAGCGGGATTCGGGCTTGTATTGGATTTAGTGAAGTTTACATTATTTCAATCTTTACATTTCGGTGCTTTTTTGTTTTTCCTTCATTCTTTTTTTGTGTTTTTTTATACTTTGATACACATCCTTAAAGATTGCGACTTGAAACTTGGAATCTATATCCAGGAAATAAAAGTATTATTTTATGTATCGTTACATACAATATGAATCAACTAAATTTGATTTAATTGCAATTTAAAAAAGTGATATTGTTCTCTCAAAATATGAAATCGATATTGTAATATTATTTTTTAAAACTATAGATTCCATGCTTAGTATTTCTCTCAAAATATGAAATCGATATTGTAATATTATTTTTTAAAACTATAGATTCCATGCTTAGTATTTCTCCAATAATATATATATATATATATTTATACATATAGCGGGATTCGGGCTTGTATTGGATTTAGTGAAGTTTACATTATTTCAATCTTTACATTTCGGTGCTTTTTTGTTTTTCCTTCATTCTTTTTTTTGTGTTTTTTTATACTTTGATACACATCCTTAAAGATTGCGACTTGAAACTTGGAATCTATATCCAGGAAATAAAAGTATTATTTTATGTATCGTTACATACAATATGAATCAACTAAATTTGATTTAATTGCAATTTAAAAAAGTGATATTGTTCTCTCAAAATATGAAATCGATATTGTAATATTATTTTTTAAAACTATAGATTCCACATTGAGCCGATCGTCCGTGGTATGCTTAGTATTTCTCCAATAATATATAAATATATATATATATATGTTTATACATATAGCGGGATTCGGGCTTGTATTGGATTTAGTGAAGTTTACATTATTTCAATCTTTACATTTCGGTGCTTTTTTGTTTTTCCTTCATTCTTTTTTTGTGTTTTTTTATACTTTGATACACATCCTTAAAGATTGCGACTTGAAACTTGGAATCTATATCCAGGAAATAAAAGTATTATTTTATGTATCGTTACATACAATATGAATCAACTAAATTTGATTTAATTGCAATTTAAAAAAGTGATATTGTTCTCTCAAAATATGAAATCGATATTGTAATATTATTTTTTAAAACTATAGATTCCACATTGAGCCGATCGTCCGTGGTATGCTTAGTATTTCTCCAATAATATATAAATATATATATATATATGTTTATACATATAGCGGGATTCGGGCTTGTATTGGATTTAGTGAAGTTTACATTATTTCAATCTTTACATTTCGGTGCTTTTTTGTTTTTCCTTCATTCTTTTTTTTGTGTTTTTTTATACTTTGATACACATCCTTAAAGATTGCGACTTGAAACTTGGAATCTATATCCAGGAAATAAAAGTATTATTTTATGTATCGTTACATACAATATGAATCAACTAAATTTGATTTAATTGCAATTTAAAAAAGTGATATTGTTCTCTCAAAATATGAAATCGATATTGTAATATTATTTTTTAAAACTATAGATTCCACATTGAGCCGATCGTCCGTGGTATGCTTAGTATTTCTCCAATAATATATAAATATATATATATATATGTTTATACATATAGCGGGATTCGGGCTTGTATTGGATTTAGTGAAGTTTACATTATTTCAATCTTTACATTTCGGTGCTTTTTTGTTTTTCCTTCATTCTTTTTTTGTGTTTTTTTATACTTTGATACACATCCTTAAAGATTGCGACTTGAAACTTGGAATCTATATCCAGGAAATAAAAGTATTATTTTATGTATCGTTACATACAATATGAATCAACTAAATTTGATTTAATTGCAATTTAAAAAAGTGATATTGTTCTCTCAAAATATGAAATCGATATTGTAATATTATTTTTTAAAACTATAGATTCCACATTGAGCCGATCGTCCGTGGTATGCTTAGTATTTCTCCAATAATATATAAATATATATATATATATGTTTATACATATAGCGGGATTCGGGCTTGTATTGGATTTAGTGAAGTTTACATTATTTCAATCTTTACATTTCGGTGCTTTTTTGTTTTTCCTTCATTCTTTTTTTGTGTTTTTTTATACTTTGATACACATCCTTAAAGATTGCGACTTGAAACTTGGAATCTATATCCAGGAAATAAAAGTATTATTTTATGTATCGTTACATACAATATGAATCAACTAAATTTGATTTAATTGCAATTTAAAAAAGTGATATTGTTCTCTCAAAATATGAAATCGATATTGTAATATTATTTTTTAAAACTATAGATTCCATGCTTAGTATTTCTCTCAAAATATGAAATCGATATTGTAATATTATTTTTTAAAACTATAGATTCCATGCTTAGTATTTCTCCAATAATATATATATATATATATTTATACATATAGCGGGATTCGGGCTTGTATTGGATTTAGTGAAGTTTACATTATTTCAATCTTTACATTTCGGTGCTTTTTTGTTTTTCCTTCATTCTTTTTTTTGTGTTTTTTTATACTTTGATACACATCCTTAAAGATTGCGACTTGAAACTTGGAATCTATATCCAGGAAATAAAAGTATTATTTTATGTATCGTTACATACAATATGAATCAACTAAATTTGATTTAATTGCAATTTAAAAAAGTGATATTGTTCTCTCAAAATATGAAATCGATATTGTAATATTATTTTTTAAAACTATAGATTCCATGCTTAGTATTTCTCTCAAAATATGAAATCGATATTGTAATATTATTTTTTAAAACTATAGATTCCATGCTTAGTATTTCTCCAATAATATATATATATATATATTTATACATATAGCGGGATTCGGGCTTGTATTGGATTTAGTGAAGTTTACATTATTTCAATCTTTACATTTCGGTGCTTTTTTGTTTTTCCTTCATTCTTTTTTTTGTGTTTTTTTATACTTTGATACACATCCTTAAAGATTGCGACTTGAAACTTGGAATCTATATCCAGGAAATAAAAGTATTATTTTATGTATCGTTACATACAATATGAATCAACTAAATTTGATTTAATTGCAATTTAAAAAAGTGATATTGTTCTCTCAAAATATGAAATCGATATTGTAATATTATTTTTTAAAACTATAGATTCCACATTGAGCCGATCGTCCTTGGTATGCTTAGTATTTCTCCAATAATATATATATATATATATTTATACATATAGCGGGATTCGGGCTTGTATTGGATTTAGTGAAGTTTACATTATTTCAATTTTTACATTGCGGTGCTTTTTTGTTTTTCCTTCATTCTTTACTTCCTTTTTCTTGTTTTTTTTTTTTATACTTTGATACACATAGTACGATGATGGACACTGCAAAAAGCCAATAGTGCAACTTTGTCGACAACCTTAAAGATAGTGACTTGAAACTTGGAATCTATACCCACGCCAGACGCAGTGTAAAAATTGGAGTGTTACGTCCAATAGGGGACTGGTAAATCAATAGAATATATATTCGCTAATCTATATAGCCACATATCTCTCACAATTGTAAGTCACTAAATTCGGTAGGTTGTTGGCAATGTCCCTAAATTTCCAAAAGCCCATATCACCCGTAATTTCAAAGCTACAGTTACCAAAACTCGAAGAAATGTCACCTTCTTAAATTTACTGCAATTTGAAAGGCACACCCACCCTGTGCTTTCCTTATTGTTATCAGCTGGAATAACTTATGGTATCAAAGCATTTCGCAGTCGGTAACGCCCGACTGCAAAGTTCTCTATGGTTATTATTATTTAAATGTTTGTAGATATAACGAAAAGCTTAATGTAACTATTACGGTAAAGTAACTATTATAACTAATTTAAATCGAATAAAAAAAAATATGATTTATTACTTTGTATATGTGCAATATATACAAAGTGTATATATATATAATACACATATATATATATATATAATATACATATATGTATATATATATAATACACATATATGTATATATATATATAATACACATATATGTATATATATATATATATTACACATATATGTATATATATATAATACACATGTATGTATATATATATATATATAATACACATATATGTATATATATATAATACACATATATGTATATATATATATAATACACATATATGTATATATATATATATTACACATATATGTATATATATATATATAATACACATATATGTATATATATATATAATACATATATATGTATATATAAATGTATATGTTTGTATTTATGTATGTATGTGTGTCCCGGTTCAGACAATCATGCACTCGGCTGTGTTTAATATAAATATGTAAATATATATATATATCCTCACACACCGCACCCACAAGCACAATACCCCCAAAAGAATAAAAAAGCAGACACACCCAACCCGGAGGGAAGCGAACCGTTGACTTAATTAGAGGTGACAACTTCAACAAAATCGCTGGCCAGCGAGAGGGAATCAAGGATATCAATTAGTATCTCAACTTCCTTGACTGTGCTGATCACCTCGGGTGCACCCAACAGATTGACATGCTTGCCATCGATGTTTGTGTAGAAGCATTTGTTCTTGAATATGATGGCACGATCGAAGGGCACATGGCACTTGGTGCGATCGATCACGGATCGACGGAACAGCACACACGATGGTTGATAATTGTGGCGCTCCGCTTCGGGTATATTATAGGTCTTTAGATCACCGGTGAATGTGGCTATTGTTTTTTGGCCTTGCATAAGCGATTGAGGCAACTTATATAGCGTCACCTTGCTCGTCCATTTCGTCGATGGCACCTTGACGCGAGTCGCAATATTGGCCAGTTTAATCAGCGGCAGATCGAGGCAGTTGTTTGGTTGGCGTGACTTATTGTATGACTCTTTGAGTGGGCCAATCACATGCCAGGTCTCATAGCTTACTATCTTCTTTACAATGCGTCCATCCTCCTTACAGTATGTAATTTTCTCTGGTGGAAAATATTTCGGATTTTTTGACTGAGTTGCGGCTGCGGCAACGGGCTTAGCGGCTGGCAAAGATGATGATGTTGCAGCCGATGTTGTTGTTGCTGCGGCTTCTGAATCCCCACCGGCATTCTCCTTGTAGCGACGTTGTTGCTGATGCGACATTGAACTGGACAAACTCGCCGGCTTCTTAAAGACATCATCATCGCTGTTATCGTCCAACAGCTTAGTCAGCTTGCGTTCTGTACTAAGCTCCTTATGCTGTTGTTGTTGTTTATGTGGCTGTTGTTGCTGTCGCTTGGGATGTTGTTGCTGCTGCTGTTTTTGCTGCTGCTGCTGTTGCGCCTGTTGCTGCTGCTGTTGCCTTTGATTGTTGCTGGTATTCACTGTGGTTGCCGTCGATAACACATTCCGGCGATTGGTTAACAATTTTGTATTCTGCAGACGATGCTCCATCCTCGTTTGAGTTGTGCTTGAAGATTTTTGAGTTAGTTGTTTTAGTGATGATATGGTTACGTTATCCTCGGTTAACTCATTACTTATATCGTCCTGCTCGCCATCATCATCGTCATCATCATTATCATCATCTTCAACATCATCAACATCATTATCCACGTCGTCGTCATCGTCGCTATCATTGCCATCGGTTGTCGGGTACAGCTCCTTGCCCATGCTCATCAGCGGCTTTGTCATCTGTTGCATTTTCTTGCCCATTTCAGCATTTAGGATGCGCGGTCGTGGATTCGTTTGACCCACGGAACCCATCCCCGGAATCGACTTGTTCCGATGTTGAATAAACAACAGTTGTTGCTTTGTAGCCCCACCACCTCCTCCTCCTCCTGTTAATAATGATGATGTGGTTGTTGTTGTTGCTGCTGCTGCTGCTGTTGTTGCGTTTCCTGATGTTGATCCCTTTGTTGATCTTCGATTTGTTGTTAAATTATTGGTCTGAATGCTGTTGCTACTCCGGCTACTGATTGCTGTAGTGGTCGTAGATTGTTGCTGGGAGGATTGATTCTTGCGAGAAATGCTGCTACTGCTATTGCTATTGTTGCGTGCAGCTGACTGCGGAGTTTTCTTGCTCTTGTTGGTGTTGTTAATTGCAGAGGAGGAGCGCGAAATTCGCACATCGTCCTGATTGATAATGTCCGCAATATTAACAATTGTGAAAGTGGGCTCATCATCACTTTCGTTTGCCTTTTGCATTTTGAGTGCATTGGCAGCAGAACCCGACGATCGACCCACTTCGTCTGGCGAACGCCGTGTCACTGAGCTATTTTGTTGCTTAAAAGACGACGTCTGACGCTCCTTGCCAGGACCTGCTGTCGTCTGCTGCATGCGCAGCCCAGTCGTACTGCTATTGCTGTTGCCGCCTAAAGACATTTTCGGTTTGGTCAAACCAATTGCGGTTGTTGCTTTGGCTCCTTGGCCATTGATGCTGGGCGCCATGGAACGATTAACACCAACGCTGCCGATCCGTTTGCGTGTAATGACCGTATCGTTGTCTTCATCGAACAGTTTGCGCTGGCTACCCACAGCCGGCATTACCTTTAATTGGGCGGCGGAGGATGAGCGTGCCGGACTGGCGGCGGCTGGTGCTGCCATGTTCATATTGCGACGTATCTGTTGCAATTGCGTAATGCCAGCAGCACCTCCACCGCGTCCCGTTTGATTGACGCCACGTCCGGTGGCTTGAGCATTTCTCGCCTGGGATGCGTTAGAAGCGCCGCTGGTGAGGGCAGCATTTGCCGATTTTGGTGGACGACCACGTCCACGTTTTGGTGTCACCTTTTCACGTATTAACTGCTGCTCAAACTCATTATCGCTCATGTCATCATCGTCCTCGGACTTGTGCAGCTGTGGATTGAATGCCACATCGTTGAGCTCATCATCATTATCCTCCTCGATTAAGTCTTCCAAATCTTCATCCTCATCGTCATCATTATCATCGTCCTCATCGTCATCGGCGAATAGATGTTTGACTGTCCGTTTGTTGGCACTCTCCTGCGACAGGGCGGCCACATATTTTGGCGTGACGATATCATCGCTAGCGTATTTCGGGTTCGGCTTGATCGAGCGACGCGACCGACTTGCCGCAATTGTTGGCGGCGGTGTTGCAACAATAGGAGTTGATGTTGTTGCCACCGCTTTCAACTGTTTGTACATTTTGGACTTTGTCGCCGGTTCAGTAACGTTGATGTCCAGTTTTCGCCGCTTGATAAACGTTGTGCTGCACGTCCTCGTCTCGGGTGGAGGACTTACCGCCACAATTTTGGCCTGTTGCAGCTGCTGTGCTGACCTTGCCACTGTGGAGGGAAAGGTATTACTGTCGCCTTTTGCGTTGCGAGTTCGTGTCGCAATTGGACTGGTGACAACGCTGCTGCTGTTGTTGTTGTTCTGTTGCTGTTGTTGTTTGTTGTGCGCCGGCAGCAAACGTTGGACGTCTGAAATAGTTGTGGCTCGGCGTGTGAGACGCGTCGTCGCTCGCGTTGTTTCACGTTCCAGCTTCAGTTTGAGGTCCAGCTGCAGCTGACGTTCCTTATCGTTTTGTATTCGCCTGGTGGACGCAATTTTAGATGCAGTGAAGCGCGATTCTTTCATGTGTTTTGCCGTGCTGATTATGTCGGTGGTCTCAGATTCCTTTAAATTTTTTACGTTTACCATGCACGATCGAGTCTTTCCTTTAACAGCTTCTGTTTTTTTTCCAGCTGGCATCTTTCATATGTGCACTGCAATTAGTTCAAAATAATAATATTTATACTTTTTTTGTAGTAGTAGTATCGCAGAGTACAGAACAAAACAAAATGAAAATTACAGCATAGTGGCAACTCGGGCTCTTCAATCAGAGATGGGCGTCTATGCACGCGCCGTGAGTGTGAATGAATTTAAATGCTTTACAAATCAATAAACTTCGTTTTTTACTAAAATGTTATTTAGTAATGTAAGTAGTTTTCATAGGTGTGATTATGATGAAGTTAAAATTAAACAATTAAGATTGTGTATTAGGTCAATTGTGTTTAAATATTTTCGTGTTAATTTCGTGACGATAAGCCGTTTCATGATCTCCTCGCTATTCTGATTGTGCGACAACTCTGGCGCCCATTTTTGTCATTTTTGGTGCTCTATTAACAAATAAGATAATTTTTGCGCGCCAGTTGTATGTGTACATACGCGTATATATATTTAATATTATATGATACATATATCTTTGTAACTACATGCATATAAATACAGAATGTGATGCATATGTTTATTTATCTCTTAAAAAGTAAATTGTTTATTTTTTTCTTAATGAGATTGTGTATTTAATCACGGCTGTTGCACTTACATTTTACATTTTTGAGGTTTTTGCTTTTCATAAATTTCTTTGTGAATTATGTTTTGCACACTTTCACTGCACTTGGTTCGATTGCGTTTTAAGATACGTCCCTGTTGGCCAATAATATCAGCAAATCGGCAACGCCATTCATTTAATTTTGCACTGATTTGCTGTTTTAATTATTATGCCTGTTGTACTCGTAAGCAGCTATAACAAAATGCAACCTTGTTTGTTGTTGAGAGGTCGGTTCTTTGGTTCTTCGGTTCGCTTGCCTTTACGTTTGCTGTGGAACTCATCAATTTGTGCGGTGCTGCCAGGCCAGCAATGTTTTTCTACCCAACTGTACCACACATACACGCACAAACACAAACTGCTACCCCGTGGCTTGCGCCTTGCAAGGCCCCTTCAACTAATCGTATTGTTTGTTATTATCGTCTTTTTTTTGTAGGTCTGTTCGTCACAATTATTCACCATAAAATGGAATTCAATTAATTTATTTTTTTTTTTTAATTTGCTTTTGCAAAGACAAGTTATGTTGTGAAAACTAAGGTAATATCACTTCCCGCGCACAATATTTTCGATGTCGATTACCCAGAGCAGCATAGTATTGCCACTCGCTATGAATTAGTGGTGAAGAGAGCGAGTGCAAAATAAAAAGTGGAAAAATTAGGGATGCTAACCTGAGCAGTCTGTGATGTCGTGCTGCCAACTGTGGTTATCAAGTTGGCATGCCACGTATGGTATGGTCATGTACACAGATGCCCATATATGTGTGTACGTGTATAATGATAATGTTCTATAAGATGCAACATATAAAGAGACATATATATATTTTGGTATCATCGTTTATTATATATGTATTTTTGTTAATTACATTTTGTTTTTGTTTGGCTGGTCGCACATTAACTACACAATATTCAGCACAACTAATTCTTCAACGCCGATGGTTGTGGGCAACGGAACTGGGCCATTTCTACCTCGGCCTCAGCATAACTGAATCGGTTGAAATTAAAATATTCCGGTACTTTGTAGCCGCTGGTTGCTGAGGCACCGGGACCAACTGGAGTTGATGTCTGCTTCACACAGGCACTGCTTAGGCCCGTTACATTGGTAACGGGAGTGGTGGCGGAGGTAGCGGCAACTTTGATGCTAACTGTTGGTTTCGAAGCAGCTGGGCCTTTTTGTGCTTGGCTGTAAGCACGACGCAGGAACTGGTTGAGGGAGGCGCGTTGAGCCGCGTTCATTTTTAATGGCAATCGTACCAAAACAACTGTTACTTTAAGCGGAATTCACGTAATCGCACGACTGTGAGTGAAAAAAGTAGAATAAAATAGAAGCAAAAGCAACAACAAAAACAGATGATATTGAATAGATTGGCAACGCCATTAAGCTGGTCGTGGTGCTGCCATTCGTTCATTCGAAATCAACAATTGTACAATTATATGAGAGTTCGCTGTTTAGTTTTAAATTTTATATTTTTTTAAGATATGTGCAATAAATCTAATTGTTTAATTTCTAGCCGTTTAACATTTATCCCATATCTTTTGTTTATACAATTCAAACACACACTCATAACCATTACAAATCCGAATCATCTATTTGTTAACAACGAAATTGATAATAACAATAATAAAATTAAAAAGATGTCAATTTTTATTTTGTTTTTTAAATTTGGGCTGCGCCTTGCCATAATGCTGGCTGATGTTTGCAACTGGGGCACGTTTCTTTTGTGCATGATTGCGATGTGTTTGGCTCTGATTGCATTTGACGCTCGCTGCGCCCGTTTGATTCTTGCCCAATTGATGGAACTTCTTGCGCTCCTCGCGATTGTCCTTAAGCCGCTTGCGCTCCTCTTTCAATTCCTTGTAGTTTCGATAAGGTTTCTTTGGTGCTTTGGCGCCAAGTTTCATGAGCTGAACGATTTCCATTTTGCGTTTGTTTTTGATTGTGCGCTGATTTGCCATTGCAAAGTTTAGCACATCGTTGCGTGCCTTCTTCATATTGAACTCGTTATCTGTCTCGCAGCTTGCCAGCGACGTGTTATCCTTCATAGTTTTGCCAGTTTCTGTTTCCGCCGCATTTGTTTTTGTTTGTGGCGCCTGGAAGACGAGTGCCGTAAATTCGGCACGGTCTGCGGTTTTCTTAAGCGCAAGCGCGGCGCGTGTCAGAACGGGCTTAAAATCGCCGCTTACATTCATTTTGGGCACTTAACAAACTCCAAAGTACAAGCAAATTATTCGAAATTGATATTTAAACGATTGCCACACATGTCAACAAGCAAAATACAATATGCAATAATGTACTAATTTTGGTCAAATGAATGTAAAATCTTGTAACAAGTTGGCAGCTTTGGCAAACTCTTGCACACCGCATGTTTTATTTTGATAACACGCTAAAATTAATTACATCAATTGTTTACAATGCGAAAAGCTCTTCTAGTTAAAAGATTGGCCCGTCCACAGGAGACAGAGTCAGAGATGGCTAAGCGTACTAGCTCTCCACCGGAGATACAAAAAAAAGTGAATGCATTACTAAATGCCAGCACAGTCGATCCACAATCGCTGAAGTATATTTTGTATCACTCTGTAAGTTTATCATCATCTGAATACACACTTAGATGTATTTTAATTGTAGTATTTCTAGAACAAATTGAATACCACTACGGTTGGCAAGATATATTCGGGCGAAGTGATCTACAAGAATTTTTTGAAACGCAAACTTATCTATCGTTCCAACAAGGAGCAGATCAAACCAAACACAACAACAAATGCAAAAACAAAAGCAAAACGGATGGTGAAGGATAACAAAGCACATGTTCAATTTCTAAAGCTCTACAATGGCGAGTGGTCCAAATTGCTCATCCATTTGGCCAGTTCCTCGAAGGATGAGTCTGCCGCTGCACTAAATGTGTGCATGCAACTCATATTAGCCGAATATAAGTATAGCGGAGTTAATGCCCATCCGGATGAACGTCTGCGCAGCATACTGCAATCGATTATCAGATCGGAGACGTCACCGCCAACTGCTCTGGTGGCCTTTGAGAAATATGCCCGTTGCCTGGACATACTGCAGTTGGCCTATCAAGTGCTACATAAATTGGCGCCAATAAGTTTCGTTGACTCACCAAATGAGGCACTAAACTTTTTGGCCATCATCAATTCGTTGGATTTGGGCAAAACAGTTATAAGTGCCAACAACTATTTTTTCACCGAGACAAATCCAAATCCAAACTTTGAATACGAAGAGACGCGCAAATATTTAATCGGTGTGTGGAATAGCGTCCTTGGCAAATGCATAGGTCTGGATGAGAAGGTGCATCGTCAGGTGCTTGTCGTGCTCTTGGAACGAATATTTCCGCACTTGGACGAGCCCATATTGGTGACTGATTTCTTAATGGATTCACTACATCAGTTCGGTAGATTCACATATTTATATTCTATATAGATTTGCATTATCTGAACAGTTACTAATTTATTTCTGTTTGTGCAGATGGACCAATTGCGTTGCTTGCTTTGCAGGGCATCTTTAAGCTGATGCAAGAGCAGAATGTTACATATCCGGATGTGTATCAGAAGCTGTATAACATGTTCTGTCCCCGGATATTCTATAACAAGTACAAGGCTCGGCTTTTTTATTTGGCCGACATATTTTTGACTTCAACACATTTACCCGAAAATCTGGTAGCCGCCTTTGTCAAGCGATTGGCTCGACTTGCTCTGAAGAGTCCTACAGAGGATGCGATAATAATGATACGTTTTGTGTGCAACCTTTTGTTGCGGCACACGGGCTTGCAACGTCTTATTTGCGCAACGGTTGCAGCAAGTGGTAAGTGGTATTGTGTGGCAATGTGATATACTCTTTTGTGTTTGATAATTGGTGATTGCAGCTGTCGAGATTTCGGATCCCTACGACGAACGCGAGCTGGACCCGGTCAAAACTGGAGCCCTAAAGAGCTCCCTCTGGGAGATGTTATTGCTGCAGAAGCATGCGGTGCCCGAAGTGGCTAATGCCGCACGCTTCGTATCCAAAAGTTTGCCTGTATTAGAGTTTGATCTTGGACCGATGCTTGAAATTAAGGAGTGTGATGTAAGTATAGAAAAATAATGTGTTCCTGCTCATTTTCAGTGGTTATTCTAAATTGCAATTATTTCCAATTTATAAAAATACTGGAAAGAAATAACAAATATAATAGAGTTCATGTAATTATCATAACATCATCATAATGATAGAATAAGTTTTTTTTAAGAGTATAAAAATCATTAGAATATTTTTTAAAAAACATTTTATCTATCTTGCCAGATCTTTGACGACGAGGTGAAAAAAATGATGAAGCAGTTTGCGTTGAGCTACGATCGCCCAACAAATTTAGGTGTGCCACAAAATGACATTGTTACAAAATACTGGGATATCATTTAAATTGGAATGTAAAAATAAAATTAGAGGGTAACATCTCCGACCGTTAAAGTATATATATTCTTGATCAGAATCAATAAACGAGTTGAATTAGAGAAGTCAATTCGCATCTACATATATTTATTTTTCTCATAATGTAAGAGTTTTCATTGAAAATGTATTTCTGAATAACATAATTTGTACCTATTTTTTTTTTAAACTTATTTCTTAATAATTACAATCTAAAATAAATGTAATTTTGTAATTTTAAGCATTTTTTTGACAAGAAGGCAAGATTTTTCTTGCACTATTTGCTGTTAGCTCGATCGTTGCCGCTTGGGTCTGCCCTTATGCCTTGCATTAGTTGATATCTTCCAATGGTATCTCCAGAGCACCAAATTTCTTCTTAACGCATGCTTATCGTGACCAAATTCCGATCCCTGGAATCGACGGTCACGCAGTGAGTGTAGAACCAGATTTTCGCTTTCACCTAGGCACTTCAGGTATCTATGCGACATGTCTATCTACAGCAGCCCACCCTTCTGTGTCCTCCTGATCATGCCAACCGCTTTACCAAGCTAGCTTAACTTCTCATTCGCCGTTATATTGCGGAGTACCTCCAGCAAAGACATTGCTAAGCTGGTTAAAATTTATTACACAATACAACCCAGTAGCAGAAATACCTTTGATTTCAAAATTTGTATGGGTAAAGTGTAAAAATCCATGTAAAATCTATCCAAAAAACAACGACTTAGATTTCGGTATCTTTGACCTAAATTCAAGTTATAATTTAATAAATTAATTACAACATAATTATTAACAAACACATCTATTTTGGTTTCTGCGTCTGAGTTCTGAAAATGTAAAAAAAGATATGTAAAAAATTAATTTTAGCTATAGTTAAAAATATTGGCCAATAGTTGGGTGACATGAATCCGTGGATTGTCTTAGTAATTATATATAATAACTATATATTATATATATATATACATATACTTTATCCGCTAGGGTGCAATCGATAATTTCGATATTTAAAAATGTATAAAACCAATTTATAAAAAGAAATTTAATATGTCAATTGTTGGTCCTTGAAGAACGTCAAGGATTTGAACCAAACAAATTCGGAAGACAAATAATGCCTACGTCCACATCTATCTCCTTAATTTCAAAGAATTTAATTGATAAAGTAAATTAAGAAAATTTTATAATTATAAAGTTGAAGTCAATAAATTTGAGAGGTATAATTCTAACACCACCCTTATAAAAGCGGGCAAATGGTTCAATAAATAATAGCCTCAGATTTGGAGCTATAATTACTAAATCTAAAAGGCACGCTAATGATTATTATTAATAATCGCGGCAAATCTGTCTATTGTCGCACCACAAATCATGCCCTCTAGAAGATTTGTGGTCAGTTATATTATAATGAATGGTACTGGAGTATTCCGCAGTCGGTTGGGCTCGACAAGAGAGTTCTCAATTGATACGGACGGACAGACAAAACTACATTAAGCTATTATATCAATAACAGAATATACAAGTGCTGATATTTACGTATTAGATAATATAGATTGTAAGAACATCCGTTAACAAACCTCTGGATTAATTTTCGAGGTGGAGGTAATGGTGGGCATTCAACATTTAAGAGACTCGCTGATGGAGACACTTCGTGCTTCATGAGCTCTGTTGACATCGAAGAGGGACGCTTTTTATTGCGTGGAGGTGCATGTGGGGAATAAGAGCATTCGATTCCACCAATATTGATTCCTTGAGCTATGCTAAGATATTTTAAAAGTACACAAAAAATATAAATGTAGTTTAAAAATTTATTTTTATTAGAAACAAGACCGAGCTAAAAAATATATGTTTAATGCCAATCGGATGAAATTTAAACGATACCCAATCATTATCATACGCCCTTGTTTCCAGTTTTCCGATCCGGAATGTGAATCCTAGACACCGCCCACTTCCGCCCACATAAACGATAAAAGCTTATAGCTCCCTCATCTAGATAACTAAGAAAATAGTCCAACATTTTTTTTTTTATTATTATGATTTCAAGGCTGAGCTGCAATCGCTTGACGGGGTAGAAAGGCAGTCTGATATTTTTAAACAAAAATTATGAATTTAATGTTGCCTCTGAGCCTGAATCATGAAATCTGTTTCTCGTCAAGGTTAGGTCATATTATTATGCAAATAAATTTCTAAGATTGATTGTGTCTTTCAAAAATTAGACGGGTTACTTTTTGTGTTGAAAGTTTTTTTTTTCAACAGACAACAGAAATTTTCAGTTCTTTAGGGTACTTAATATAAGATTTGTTAAAAAAAAAAAAATCAGAAATAATATTACTGAATTCCACGGTTTTTATTTGTTAAAAATGTAGACCATATTACTTACATCTAGTTTATATTGTTAGAAAAAATAAAAATATGAGGATACTTTAAGCGGCTATTATAATTTATTTATTATTTAAGTATTTAGTTTGTGATTTTTATACGTAGTTTACATACTCAAGAATAGAAAATATATTTTGTGTGTATATTAAAGTATTTCTTGAATTTTAAGTAAGTAAAAGAGGCTTGAAATTATGTTTTATAATATATATTTCCGACTTTTGATTTGTGTTATTAAAAAATATTAATAATTTGTGAAAGAATTCCGGCTTTTAAGTAAGTTATTTTTGTAGTACTTTGCCAATTGAAATATCTGTTGATCTTCTGGTCGACACCAAAAAAGCATGCATCAATAATATTATTAAAAAATCTTCTGTATCTGAAATTAATAAAATGAATTTATTTAAATAAATGATAATTTAATTAAAATAAAACTAGTTTTACCATTTGGCGCTCTTTCATATTTTCGATGAACAAGGGTGTCTCTTTTGTTTTAAGCTCCTCCCACCTTTTATTAAAATCATTTGTTTTGAAATGACCCCTATAATTCGTATTAATCTGAAATAAAATTGTTTAAATCAAATATTTAAGAATTTTAACTGAATAAAAATAAAAGCAAGAAAATAACAGACCAGTTTAAGTTGAAATGATTGGCTTAAAATTGGGGAAGTAATTATTATTGAAGAGTAAATAATCAACGCACAGAATGCATGTTGTGGGTATGTATATACAATATTTTTTTATGTTTAAGGATATTTTTTGTCTTGTGTACATGCATATACATATATGCATGTATGTACGTATGTATATACTCACTTACCGTCTCCAATTCTCAAGATGTGCAAAAAACACAATGCCATATCCAACATTTTCTGTGAGCAGTTCATCTCTCAATTGCTGCCATCTTAAATATTGAGAAATTTAGATATGGTTTTCAAAATTCATTAAGTATCAAACATATGTACATATGACAATGTATGTGCATGTATGCCAAGTAGTGCCTGCAAACTGCTGGCAAAAATACAAAGCCCCTAGCAGCTCACCAAGGTCCAGCCAAAAATCTACTCGTATTCATACATACATTTACAAATACGTACAAAATTAAAAATGTACATACATACATATTTACTTATATTAATAACTACTTACAGGAAAATAATTTTGCAAACGATTCTCCTTCCAACGATTTTAACGAAATTTCTAAAGTTGTACACTTATTTGAACAATTCACTCACTTCGTTTCGGATGCGATGAAATAAGGTATGCTGCGCGCCAATTTTGTGGGTATAAGTAAGGCACATAAGGCAGTAATGAAATAAGATACATTTATGAAACAGCTGCAGCGTTAAGCGGAGACTTTTTTTTATTATATATTTGTGTTTCCAAAGCCAAGGTCAACGTTTTCTACGCCCTAAAAAAAACTGTTTTATCTTTTGAATTTAAGGAAAAAAAATTTTCCAACCGAAAATGGGGAAAAAATTGGTATTTATAGACTAACTAACTAATATGACGACAACAAAGAATTTGCAATAATAATGGACGACTTTTTTCAAGTGAAATGAGAAAATAGAATTTCTCCTGTGGCTTTCTTGCCATACTGTAACTGATTTAATAATCAAGGATATATAGCGAAGAGCAAAGTAGGACTGATTAATTACGGTTTGTTATTTAATTCTCTATTTACTTGTTCATTAGCAAACAATTTTTTAAATTAAGTCTTACAAGTCAAATACTCTTTCATTTTCAGCCTATTCTTTTGTTTCAATTATAGTGCAAATGTTTAATGTAAACCATGACAAGTTAAATAAATTTGCTTATTAATTATATATCTGGCTCTAATAGCTTTTGTTTCAAATGTTTCTATGGTTTCACATTTCTAACTTATATTTATAATTAATATTTTTAAATTTTGAACAGTAAACATTTTCCTTTAATTTATGTATTTCATTAAAATTATAAAATCAAATTTGACTTGTGTACGGGCAATGTTAAACTTTGTAGGACTTTGCCAACAAGATGTTTATCAGATCTTATGAATTAAGTTTTAAAATTTAATGATTTTGGATTATATACATATTCTAATCCCAATTAGCACCATTCTTTTAATACGTTGTTCTTTGCAGACACAAGCGAGTATATGATCAAGGTTTGAAGTTTGTTTCACTGGGTGACACAAGAGTGTCCGCTCACACGGACGGACAGACGGACATTTTATAAAACCAATATATTTTCGATCATTCCCCACGTCTTTTTATGAGCAATTAGCTGACCAATAATTCAACTTTGCAGCCCATAAATGAATTTAAGTCTGCTGTACAATTAATAGTTTTCGATAATGTGTAGTTAGAGAATATACTTTAAAAGTTTATATATGAAATTAAAATATTTTACCATGAAAATTAGGATTTTATTCAAAAAATTGCCAATTCCGACCAGTAGAGCACACTGGCATCCGAGTATTACGCAGGCGATTAGTTCCGATTGTCATGTGGTCATTTGTTTGTTTTGATTCAGCAGCCGATCTTACATGTGGATTTTGTTCTTTTTTTTTAATTTTTTGGATGGTATATATCTTAGAACTTTTATAAACGGTAATAAGATCAAACTTTACCTATTGCTTAGAGTTGCCATAGACGAGATATTTTGTTCCAAGGCACCAAAGCTTGTTGGTGAATCATTTGTTGGCGTTGCATTACTCTGTCCAACGTGATTACAAGCTTTGGTTTCCTCTAGTGACCTCAAACGATCCGTTGCTAATATAGATATGGGAGGTGTAATCCTGCCTATATAAAATTGAACTGATTGGTTGTCGGTACCCTCGTCACTGCAGGAACTATCGTCTCGTGTAAGATTATTAGTAACAGCACTGGCACTTGTCGACCCTCGACTGTTGCTATCAATGGGACCTAAAATAAATTAGATTTGATTTAACATAAGATAAGTTTCTTCAAATAGTTTTGGGTTATTGTCAAAAATCTATACATTTATCTAATTTATCATAAGTTGTGATGGTAAAACGAAAATTTTTATTCTTAAAATTAAATTGCTGCAAGTGCGTTAAAAAAAACTAGTGAGAACGTTGCAGTCGGCCAAACCAACCGGGCAACAGTTTGATATCCCTTTAATACCAGCTGATAACAAGTGGCAATCCAGCTTCTCGGCGCGGATTATGTTCCTAATAATTTACCTTTCAAGTTTCCCAAGCTCTGATTTTGAGGGCGTCATCGTATTTTGCAATTTTCAGAGTAGGCAGGAATTTCGGTAACCCTAAATTTCAAATGGTGTGGAAATTATCGATTTACTCCAGGCATTTTTTTAACATTTTTGAAATTGATGCTGAAAATTGTATTGATGTGTATAAATTTCAAATATTGTGCTATATTTAGTTTAAAAAAAAAAAAATTATCTTGACAATTGGGGTGTTACGCCCACTACAGCTCCCTAGTGGAAACCGATAAAATCTACAAAAACAAAAAATCTAAAGTGATAAAAGGAAGTATTAAATGCTGTGTGTCAAAATTCATTTCAATGCAAATACCCAGTAGATATTAAAATTTCGCAATGTTGGTTTTACCCATTTCCGAAATACTGTTTATAATATATATTATAAAGCATATCATAAACTCGCGAAAACTAAATTCTTACAAAAGAACATTACCTCCATGGCTTATGCAGCCGATTTCCATTTACTTATAATATTGTATGATTAATCAAAATTGTACAAATTAATCTGAAACAATTATTTCCTAAAAGAAAACTGATGCTTTTCGTTTGGTTCATTATTATCTATTAGCATATGTAAACATCTACATACCTGAATGAAACACAACTGGCAATGCTCCATCACAACATTACTATAAAGAGAAAAACATCACTTAAAATCTTAAAATTAACTATTAACAACAGAAATAAATGGAACGACTATCGATATGATAGTTTAACAACCTCTCTGACAAAAAAATACATGTATTAAAATGTCTGTCAATTCATTTGCAATACTACAATTCTAAAGTATAACATATTTAGGTACTTTCCGCACAGCCCCCATAAACAACTTTGAGTTATTGATGAGTATCTAAATATAAAGAGAAACTAATGACCACCACAACAATTGAACCTTCTCCGACTTGGACAAATTCCTTTCAAACAGTATACATAAAGTTACAATTAATTGACCATCAAAAACTTCATCATGAGCAGCTCAATTTACAATACTATTAAAACAGGAAAACAACACCTATATTCTCTAGACAAAACGAAATCAACTGTTGGTCCTTTGGTCGTAGTTTTTCCATGATTCTAAATAACATTCTCAAAGCAAAGATCCGATATCTATATTAGTAGATACAACAGAAGACAAATAAAAATGCTGTGAATTCTCCGAATTGTGCAACAAAAATCAGCATATTGCATACACACGTTGCTTCTTATACGTTGGTGAAATTCGATCAATTAATCAGTAATATGCCAACGATGTTACGCATCGGTTTGCTTCAATGAGGCAGCTCCGGCCAGCCATCGCTCAGTTCCATGCATCAGTATCCATGCCCGCCAATTCAATACTACTCAAATTTATACATCACTAACAAATTAGGTCCATTAAGACAGTGGAAATTATGGGCATTAAAACAAAGATAAGTAAACATTCGGCATTCAACGATGACTTTGCATCATTGCCATAATAAATATCTTAAATTCCGCCGTGATGTTAAGAAATAACTTAAATTCACCTCCTCTATTTAATTTAACTCCCCGATAAAAAACAAAACTTTACGGAGAAGCGGTCGTTGAGTTTTGGTGCACAAAATATATAATTTATTTGTTAATTTAAGCAAATATAAATCAGCAAAATATATAAAAAAAAATGTACAAATATTGATTAACAAATAAAAAATTATAATATATGCTGTAATACTAACTTATAGTTGCGCATCACTAGCAGTAGCTGTGCATCACTAGCAGTAGTTGCGCATCACCAGCAGTAGCTGCGCATAACTGTTCGCAACTGCGCATCACTAGTGCTTGCGGGATACGAGCCGATCAGCTGTGGGAGCCAGGGAGATAGACGTGCGCACTGGGCGAGACAACTATTTTCCTGCCGGATTAAGCTATGGAACACTTTTAGATCTTGGTTCAAAATTCAGATGTGGCCTTCTTCCAGTACAGGAAGGAAGTTGTTGTACTGTCAATGCAGCTCGTTCTTCCTGGGTTGTTGATGCTGATGATTTATTTTCGATTCTTCAAACGTAGTTCTTGACTTGAACGTAATTTTTCTTGTATTTTAGTCTTAACTTTTAAAATTAATAAATTAATAAATTCGCTTTGTTTTTTTTTTTATTTTTTTTAGTTTTACATGTTTTTATTGTTTGTTTTGGATTAACAGATAAATAAAATAAATAACAAGAAAAATAAATAAAATACAGACCTGAGATTGATTTAAAGCCCATTTGCTCGTCAAATTATTCGCACCTGCGCTTTTCTTAATTGACGGGCTAATTGGTGAAATTGCACCAACAGACAAAAGACATTGCCTATCTGTTGCACCAGTGTTTATTTAATTCTCGCCTTCTTTCTTTTTAAATAAATATATTCTTTCCTCAGTTTTGAGCGCCCGCTTATGCGTTGGATGTAAAGGTCTTTGACAGCCTGCGTGTCCCCACATTCCCGTAAATTCCACATTGTATTCGAGATGCGAATTTTCTTAATATTACCTTCACCTCACCCAATCAAAATGTTTACACTTTATTTAAATTTTTTCATTTAATATTTCATTCTTTTTGTTAGAATATTTTTTAACATTTTCCAACCATTTTTTAATAATTGGCACTTATTTAAGCTTTAGATTTGACGTCATGAGTTCTCCACGAAAAATAAATATGTATTTGCAGTGCGCATCAGCTAGTACTCAACAATATTCTTCTCAACCCAGTAGACAAGTATCCGGGGATTCTCCTTCCTGTTTATTGGCTTGTTTTTTTTATATTTAACATATTTTATGTTATATTGTATATTTTCGCAGATTCAAACTTAAATTTTAATTTGCTGTAGATCTCGGCTAGACATATTTTGGTCTAAGGATTCGGTTAAATCTCCCAGTATATAAGTAAGTTTGCAATCTTTGCCACTGGTCCCAACGTGTTTTGTCATCCGCAATATATTTCCTAGGATAGTTCCGATTACCCATTCCGAATCGCATTTGGTTTAAGAATCAGATCAACGCCGCTGCATTTGCTTTGGTGTTGCCTTCAATCAGATAAGCGTTCCCATAGCGCAATCAAGGGAACAGCATAAAAAAAAATGCAAATAAAATTGGCCTGTCCGTTCTTGTTCCTACTCCAAAACCGGTCAATTAGTATCACAATCTGTCACGAACTCATTATCAACCATTGAAAACCCGTACGATCCGTTAAAATAATGAACTAACTGAGCTCTACATACGCTCAGAATTTCACTGCAACCAATCATTCTTCTCCGGAACACTGAAGAACACCGAAAAAAGCCATTGCACCTCATTAACCTCAACAAAAAGCAATTCCTGCACAGCAGGATATACTGAGTATAAACGTTTTTTCACCGACACTGCATTTATTCACATCGAAGGTTTTAAATTTTGTCCTGCTGCTCTCTCGTTAAATTATGTGGCTCCATTTTTTAAATATTTCGTTTAGTTGTCACTTTCAAATCCTTTTCCAGACCCTTTTATTTGGAGCCAATATAAATTTGCGCCAGACATCAACATCAAGATGAAGTGATTGACCCAATGCGGGGCACAAAAGAGATAGATGTCAGTTGTGATCATGGTAATAGCGGTCCGGATTCTTCAAATGGTGTGTTCAGAAGTTGCTCCAGTAGTCTGCAATGTTGAATAAGCTTTCTGAAAATCTTGTCACAGCATTTTTTTTTTTACTAGATTGGCACCTTCCTGGCCAGCACGCTCACTGAAGCTACTGTGTCTAATAAGGCTGTGTGAGCCCCTTTGGACAAATCAGCACCTTTTCGAACTGCCTGCTACACGTGCGCATTGCGCACGATCTGATTTGCCATACTTTTCATAACTGCAATCTTTATCGGGGTCGCTCAACTTTAATGACATCAGTTACCTACCCGTGGATCTCATTTTTCATATATCCGGGCCTCCGCTCTTGACGCATTCGCTGGAAATGTTGTATGTTTTACTTAATTTACCCTTCTTTACGTTACCTTAACTTACAATTACTAAAAATTAATATCGGAGGTATTATCTTGTGAGTGTTTGTTGTTGAATTGAAAATGCGACTTATTCGTTTGCGTCCAGCTCCTGCTTGGGTTTCCCGGGCGACACATCAGACATTTGTTGCTGATCCTCAATCAAAGAACGTATGTCCTGGCTGCATTTTCATCATTTCAGCATTTGGGACTTATCAGATTTTCCGGCATCGTTTCTTAGGCTTCCGTCCGTTCGGCTTGCATCCACCTGTGCACTCTGTGCTCTTCTCGGCCCAATCGTGTATTCAGTATTCGGTAGTAAACTTATGTGGTAAATTATCCTCGAGACGTGGGTGTTGATCTTTAACTTAATGACCTTAATCAGATCATAATCCAAACGTGGATAAAAGATGCTTCCTTCATAGCGTTATTTGCGCTCGTTCTGCTTCTTCTGTATGGATTGAAACTTGGTAAAGCGACATATCGCTTTCCTCTTCCACTTGAGCATTGGCTAGATTTGTGGCTGACTTTAGCACACTAGGCAAATCTACATCGCTCCTGATCTTTTGCGTTGCTAATGATCCTAGTGCATTTTATTCGCGGCTACGCATGCGACCCTGGTATATATACTTCCCTCAGTATCGATCAGCTCGTCTTGACTTTTGAGGTGTTGTACAGCCCTCATTTTATTTTAATTGATGCTTTTTCACCCATTTTACACTTCACACATTAAATTTTGTTAACATACTTATGAGCATTTTTAAACATTTTCTTTTGTCAACACATAAATATATACACATTTTCCATTTTACCACGAAAGCTGACACTAACATGCCAGCACGACTTATTAAGGTTTTACTGTGGAAAGAGTTTTTTGAATTTGATAACTATACAGTTTTTACTGGGGAAAGAGTCCTTTGAATTTGATAACTATGCAGACACGTTACATATATAGGTATTTAAAATGACAAGAAATTGTGGTAGACCTCATTAATTAAATAATAAAAACGCTATTGTTAGTTAATACTTCAATGTGCCAATAACGATACAAGCATCTTTGAAAACCGGGCCCACACGCTCTGAATGTTGATCTTGAATAATTCATTGGCCACTTAAGGTATTTCTGAAGTTGAAAGTGTTTTAGATGCGACTAGGAAGATTCTCATCTCCTTGGTTTCTCTCAGCCAAGATCGTGAAGCTTTTGCTTACAATTCAGAGCGACGCTATTTATCAAACCTAAGGGGTTTATAAGAATGTATTATCTATGCTCCGTTATCTTAACACTCATAGTAAGGTGTGCAAAAAGAGGTACAGATAAAAAACTATAACAAATCCACAATACCTGGTTACAAAGTAGCGCAAATAAGTAAAAAGGGCGTAGAAAGCATCAAAGTAAAAGTGTTGGTTTGTGGCAACTTCGAACAGATATAAGCTAGAAGCAACATATCTTTTGGAACTGCAGATAATCAAGGAATCATATAATATTTTCGAAGAACACTTTAAATTAGAAGACTTGTGTAAACCGCAGTAGCAAAAATAACAAAACACTGCTCAACAATTACATTGAAATGCAAGGCCTTCCTGCATCTCGGACACATGATAACTGTAAACATAACTAACAGCAAAAGCTTGAACGATCAATATTTTTAAAAAACGAAGTAGATGTAATTTATACAGTGCAGTAGTTCCGAAAAATATAAATTAAGAAAAGTAATAATATTATATATATATACACATATATATATATGTGTATATATATATATATATGTATACATTATATATATATAACGAATAAAAATTGTTGGAATATTTATTTCAATCTTTAAATAAAAGATGTACAAAGATGTCTTTAAAAAGTATAATAAGTTAGTATACGTGTGTGTAAAAGATTACATTGAACACCTAGTTGCACAAAGAGCTGCAGATAGAATTATATTTGCTAACACAAAATATGTAAATGTATCTACAAAAATACACCATTGTTACACTCATGTTAACGGATGTACGTAAAATCACATTGATTAATTCCATTGTAATGAAAAACTATTATTATTAATTCTTAAAATAAGATTGATGGAATAATACATATAATAGCACACTTCATTTTTAATTTTAGATGTTTAACAATTTTGATGGTATTTTTTTGTATTCTACTTTGTAAGCGGTTTAAGTAAAGCCAAATACTCTTTATATACAATGCAAAAGTGTTTTTCGTCCCATTTTTTACTAAAAGCATTATGCCATTGCATATAGCGTCTCAAATATATTTTTTTAAGATTTTAATATAATATTTATAATTAATTAAAAAAAAAATCTTTTAAATATTTTATAATCTAATAAAAAAAAATAGCTACAAGTGTATGTTTTGCATATTTAAGTATACAAAGAGTGTAATCGCATTAATGCTGCCTGCAACTTAAGAAATGTAATTCTTTTGCGTATGGGTTATATAGTAATTTCATTAAAGGTGCTATGAATTATTTCAGATAAAGCTAATTTTAATATTGATATTTAAGATACATATGTGAATCCAAAAATATATGTCTCTAAAATGCTGTATACACTTCGAATCCCGTATGTATGTACTTTTGTTCTATTATTCAAGATATGCTCCAAGTATGGTTTTAAACTTGACGATACATGTACAATTTATTTTGTATGATTTGGCACTTAAGGCATAAGTGTTGGTAAATATTCATATATATATATATATATATATATATACAAATATGTATATATTTTTAAACGTGCAGATACCTACTGCAATTTATATCACTGAACTTTTAGGGATGGCAGCTCTTATTGCTGCTAAAAGATCGGATCACTATTGAAAACTACCAATATAAGTACCTATATTAACATGATCTTCAAGAATAGTAAGTTGGATATAATTGTTTATGCATCGATTGTATCTTTCATTGATTGTATCAACTATGTAGATTTTTCCTCTGTTGTCTTGCCATTCAAACGCTACTCCGTAGCAAGCAGTGAAAAATTCTCAAAATGCATCTTACCTTGTACTGATTCATCGTCCAAGTCATCGGTGCTGCTTGTGATCCGGGCTGCAATTCGTAAAAAGTAATAAAAATCAATTTTAAAAAAGCAAAGATGAAATTCTATATTCGAAAGAACCGACTATGGGCGTGCCCATCAAATTTTGTTTTTCTATACTTAGAAGCCGTTACCGGTACCTCTTAAGCTATGGACATGAGCGCTCAAAGGCATCGCCAACAAACTACCAATAAAATGTGATGACTGTAGCCTTAAAATTCTGGGCGATATATGGCTTTATAGATTATCGATTCTATTCTCCTAGTGGACGTAGTACTTTACCTATCGCGGGCACAGACACGTATATATTCCTCATTAAAGGTTCTCGAACAAATTACATTGATACGGACAGACAGTATCAGCGTATAAAAATAGATACTCACCTCTAGAACCTTTTGTGGAACTTATACCAGCACTGCTAGAAATACCTCCATTGCGACTGTAAAGAACATTTTCTAAGTAAGGTAATCCATTGTTATTGACAATATTCAGTCCCAGGCACGTTTCAATTTGTTTCCACCGATGAAGACGTTCCTGTAACTCATTAGTTACTTCTCCAAGAGAATTTCGAGCTTCAACTATTGAACGATCAACATCATCAATGCTTCGACCGTGCGTTGAAACAAAAGCTCCTACCAGGCTCGATCGCTTTTTACGTAATTTTTCACATGCTTCCCGAGCTGATTGCAGTTGTTTCTCGGCAGAACTGCGCTTTTTCTGATGGTTCTTGTTTTCTAACTCATACGTGTATTGTAGCCATGACTGCAATTGTTGTGGGGGCGCCCAACAATTATCCACCAGCTCGAACTCGGCACGTGTTAATTCATTGCGTAACATTTCAATTTCTTTTTTTAACTGCTGTACCTCCAAATCTGAACTTGAGGAACTAGCTGAAGGTACTTCCTTTAGACGCCGCTCAAGGTCCATTTTTTCCGTTGCAACGTTTTCCTGTTCCATACGCGCTAGCTCTAGCTCCTAAATAAAAAAGTTATGCTTACATACAAATGTGACTTTATTAGCTCCAATTAATAACAATACCTTTTGCATCTCTTGCAGACTTTGTTCAGCCCTTTGCAATCCTTCCATATCCTGTGCCATTCGACGCAAATGCCTCTTAGCATTTTTGTTCTGTTGGTAAGCATACCAACATCCTATAATAGCGCTAAGTAATAGTGTGACAAGGATATAGTCTTTCCAGCGTGTGCCAGTCTCTGTGAATGACACATAATGCTCAAATGAATTAAACCAAAATTACAAAAGTTTTCCAGAATTTATATAACGCCTTGTAAATGCATAACTGCGTTACTTTCTTACCTCGCGGTGGTCCAAATAGTACAACATCCATCGCTTTCAGTGATATTTTTTGTTTATGTATTGGGTCTTTTATGCCCAGCACATTGCTAACATAATGTAGATTATTTACAGCCAATCTAAAAATATAAAAATTTCATAACATACTAGTTAGGATAGAGTACAATTAAAATATATATTGATTTATTTCCTTATTAATTTATTAAAGAGTGTAGTAAATATTCTAATTACCTTAACTAATAGAAAAGATAGAAAGAATAATTTATTATACAAGTGTTGTACAAAGTGACTACGAAAAAAGCTCAGACCTAAGAGGGCAATTTTATTAGCAACATTAGTCAATGAAGTCCAACTTACAGACAATTATTGTCTTTAATATGAAGCTATCAGTAATTGGATGTGCAGTCGTTGACTTTGACTAGTTCAATTTAGGATTAATTCTTTCTACATAGTTTATTTAACAATTTTACTTGCAGCATTTGTAGATTTTTTATTCCTTTTCCAAATGACAATCAAAATGGCGTAGTTTTTGAAAATAGATATCAATTATTTCAACGGTGATAATTGGCAAGCATATTACCCAGATTCTTCTGGACTACTACAAACTTACGTTACTCATTTAAAAGCTATTGGGGTAAATCATATCTATACAAAGTATGATAATATTGTTTGTGTTCTTATTCAATTTATAGATCAACCTTTTAGAGTAAGTGATTGATGGAATAACTAACTCTGTTATTCCAGTATATTTATATCCTGCGTAAAATTTAAATTTATTTGTAATCGCTAATTAATAATAGTTAATATAGTTAAGTGCTCTAGTCGAATGATTACAAAATACCCTGAACCCAGATGTAAAATAGAGGTTGTTAAAAGTACATACCTTGGTAAAGCAGCACCAGTCACCTTATGTAATTTGAAAAGGTCAACATATTGAGGTAGTTGAACTGACTGTGCCAACCAGTCTGTAGTTTGTTCAATGGTCCAATTATGTACCTCTGAGCGCAACCAAGCATCCCATAGTTCTTTAACTGATATATGCATGTCATCATTAAAATGAAATGCTTTCTGACGCTTTTCATAACCGGAATCATACTTGAGTTCTTCGCGGAGAAACTGTATTAAACAAAAGCTGTCATTACACTGTACAAATTATAATGATATACATACATCATCCGATTCGCTCAAGTCGATATTTCCATTATCATCATCGTCTAGTTGCCGGTGTAAGCTGGCGATTGCCTCCATGCCAAGCCGATCCTGCACGTTTCCATTCTCACAGTCGAAGTCATTTGCGTTGCATGTAACATCAGATGAAGTGGTCAAAGAGCCTGCAGAAAAAAAATATATATATATATTCATAATCATTTATTTTTTAAGATACAAATGCCTATCTTTTTATACCCTCAAAATAACTTCACCCGTTTACCCAATATCAACCCATAAATATATATTGAAGACTAAAAGAACTGACTGGCAATAATAGTGAGTGCACTTTAGAATCGAACCTAAATAAACTTAGAGAAAAGACGCCCATGATTTTAGTGATCATGAAGAGAAGAAAACATCTTCCAGAACTTAACTAAGGAAAATAAATTTAAATGCAGTAAAAGCAAAACAATTTCACTTGGAATCTATTTTTTGAAAAGCTATCAGAATACAATAAGAGATTTGGAAGTGGAAAATATCCCACTGTGCATTCAGGAGCTTTGTCTCTGAAACGTAGGAATGTGGAAAAAAAAAAGGCAAGACTTCTACAAAAAACTCACTTTTTAATGAGCTGAATCCTAAATGCAGATAACGATTGGTCTGCAGCCAGAAGACCAAACTGTACTAGTCGCAGATATTACAACGGAGGATATGATAACATAAAATGGAAACAAATTTGACTGGGTTATTTTTAGAGTTGTTTTCATCGCTAAGTTAGGAAAGAAATATGCATTTCTTGCTTAAAATCTTCGATAGGTTAGTATGCATTCAACGAATGAATTAATATAGAAGATATGTAAATTGATTGTGAACTAAATATTTGCCAATCGTTTGTATACTAATTTTATTCCATGGATGTAATAAATAACTGACTAAAAAGCTGAATTTCAGAGCAGATACGAGGGTGAATAGGCAAATTGCAGAAGTTTTTTAAAACCCAAATATTTTAACAATTACGCATGTGGTTGAAATTTAAACATTTTAAAATTATTGACTTACTGAATTCATTGCTGACCGCCTGAGACATTGCTTCGCTGAGCAGGTTGTATGAACTTCTATGACGCTGTTGCTCAATATGTAGAGAAGTTTCACCACTGCCAGTATGAGGCTGTGCCATGTGTAATGTCAGTGAAGATCCCGCATGTGTTACCACTGAAGGCGTGGCAGCTGTTTTCACATGTACGCTTGGTTTTTCTTTCATATTTTCCTCATGCTGTTCCACATGCGCGTTATATCGATTTAAATTTATTTCACTTTCTGGGATGCCTACGTCCACAATACTCACAAGACAAGAGGTTTCGGATATGTAGTACAATAGAACAATTACTGAGTAGTTCCAAATATATTTATTGAGCATATTGTAGTGCGCATATAACGTTTCAAGTATTCAGTAACGTACAATAAAATACGTCGAATTATAGAATTTTTATTCTTTTTTATTAGTTCTTAGCAAATCCCGAATTAGATTGTGCTTCCTGCAAACGAAAATTATTAAGGATTTAGTGTGCTTTTATTGAACGCATTATTTATGTTAATTATTTACAAAGGAACATAATAAAGTTTAAAAGAATGTATGCTTGCCTTAGCTTTAGGCAACACCTTTATTTAAATTGTTACCCATTCTTGTTTTTTTTAAAAACGATATATTTGCATTATATCTAACACAAATTCAAAACAAATAATAAAAGGTTTGTTGCAGGTTCTTATAAAAAGAAGAACTTTTAACGGCATTTTTGTACAAAAGCTTTACCGAATTAAAGTCAAATCACAAAGTTCTATCTAAAAATATCATGAGTTAAGAGTCGAACATGAAAATTGATAAGAAAACACTTACATTGAGTTAGTTTGCGTTCTAGACTATTTTAATAAACACCGAACGCCCTCTAGTGGAACAAAACTGCACACCGGAGTTGATCACTCATCACATTTGACGTAGCCCACTCAACTACAAAGTGTCCACTAAACAAGAACACAAACAGAAGCCGAACAGATGTTCGTGTCCGACCCAACAAGGAGTCAACCATTTTGATCAATAAGAGGCATTCTTTTTTCAGAGAATCTGGATGATGATGTTAAGCATATCGTATTTATCTTATAAGCCAATATTATGGTTTTGCTGTTTCATTAAAGATTTCGCATCTATAATAAAACTTTTAAAATCCGAGAAAAACAAAATAAGCTGTACAAACGATAAAAATGAAAATTAATATTTGATTTAAGACAATGTCAAACTTTTGAGAAGTTTAAAACAGTTTGCATCAGAAATCGTTTCATCTTTCGGTCCAGAAAAGCTTTTATCTCACGGCATAACCATAACAATGATAACAAGGTTTGTAAGATAAACCCCTTAAATTCGCGACGAATGAACGCTAGTTGCTTGTTATAGTTTGGGTTACCAAAAATCTCACAAACTACCTATACGGAGTGAAAAATTAAAAATTTAGCGATAAAAATAAATAATATTTTCATACAGATGGACGAACTCGGCTGTCAATTCTGATCAAGAAAACCCATAATTGCTGGGGTCGGAGATGCTTTCTTCCGCCTGTTAAATACATTTGCATAAACCAATAGGCCCATTTCACAAATTTCATACCTTATTCGATTACAATAAAAGCCAAATATTCGAAGGCAAGGGATTTATATGCATTTATTGATCAGCTTATTATTCCAGTAAAATACAGCCTAATCGTTGACCAAAGTGTATTATCATATGTTATAACTATCTAAAGAACAACCTGAAAAGTATGTACAGAAAGTCAATAAAAGCTTGATCGGGTTTTATTAGATTCTCAAGAGTTGTAAGCGTTAAAGGAAGTAAATATCCTAGGTGGGATGCCTTTAAGGTACATTCGATAGCAAAACAGCAAACATACAACTGTTTTCTAGCACTGCGCAGGTTCTTTTTATTATTGGGTAAATCAGTTAAATAGTTTATCCATGCATGTAGATTCAGTCTTTTGGTTTGATTGAAGGTTTTTTGGGAAATTTTCGACATTTTGCGTTTGGGTCCGCGCAAACAGAATTTACACAATACTACTGTCCATTTTTTAAATGTAACAACTTGGTCAGGATATATCAAAACGAGCTTACTCGTCTCCATTCCTGAAAAATGTGAAAGTAAAAAGTTTAATTTATCTTGTGTTGCACATTAATTGGCTGTATTAAATATACGTTGATGACTTTATTTGACATATATGTTTCACGGGCTTATTGCAGATGGCTTCGGATGGACCTGTCACTTTTTTGATCAATATAACGATAATGACAAAAGATTCCAATAGCTAATCAGCACCGCTGTAGTTTTGGGTTCATAAAATTCGATGCGTCAATGCAAAATTAAGGTAAAAAAAATCGTTTTGTTCTCTGATACCGAAGGTATAAGACTATTTATATATTATATTATTTTCTGCAACTTTCATCGACACCCCTTACGCTAGGAACTTGAAACATATAATTGTCTGTTGCAACGTCAGACCAATACAAAAAATGAGAGGCTACGTCGACCGCAGGCTAGGGATTCGATAAAGTCAATATTCTCATTTTATAACATTTTTAAACTACTCAAAGAATTTCCAAAACATATAACCGGTAATTTCCCTAAAGAATTGATAAAACAAAATTGGATTGGCCTGATTGTATAAATCGGTAAGTTGGATGAATAAAAATTTCGACCTGTTGCGGCTCCAAAAATTTTAGGAATACTTCCAAATCTCTCAAATATTGGTAAATAAAAAACACTTGAGTTTCCAAAATGCCGAAATAGTTACAGTAGTTTCCTATTAGGAAGTCGCCATTTCGGAAGATAAGATATATGGAAAACAAATATGTGTGTATGTATTGGCATTGTTTTATGTATTAAATAGATTAAAGATTCCTGATACGTTGGGATTAGTAAGTTATAAGTCAATTTGGAGAAACAATTGTGAAATCGGTCGTTAAAGGAACGGTGGTTAAAAATTAGGAGGGCCCAAAACACATTAACATATTAAATAAACAATGAAAGTAAACTTAAATTTATTAAATAAGCAGACATGAGAAATTAACAACAAAAAAATTATTGGAGATCGCCAACGTGAAAACGAAGTCTTGACTATGTGCACTAGTTATAAGAACAGCTCAAAGAGGGCTTTTTCCTCGTATACGAATTTTCTTTTTTGCATTGATTTATTAATAAATAATTGTAGGTAGAAGCTTATTTTGGTTGGACCTTTCCTAAAGTTTGAACAGCTCCGTTTAGAGATATCGTGATCAGACATTACATTTCATTTTTGATCGAAAATACAAAAATTACAAGATCACTTAAATAATTTCATAGTTGGGATATGGTACCTGGCAGTCAAATTTTCGTCGCGTGCCTTATCAATGTAAATGTACATATGACTATCACGTAAATGCATATGCACCCATTCAGAATTTTCGGAAATTTTGTACTACGGGTTAATGGTATACATATATATGTGTATACATATCTCTGTAATTTGTTACGTCTCACAATCAATTTAAATTCCATTATACTTACATATGAACGCAAGTGTAGGTCTGAAAACTACATACATATATACTTTGTAGAAGGATGTAACGCACGAAAGTTGAATGTTATTGTCTACAGAAACTCAATTTGGATGATGTATATGAGTTCAAAACTATTAGTAAGTAAATTAAAAGAAACTAAAAATGATATATAAAAAACAATCGGATGTAAATTTACATACATATATACGTATACCAATACAGAAATTGTATAACAATGTTGATTTCCGATTATATTTCAGCAATCAGAGTAACCAAAGACAACAGTGTTTGGTAGATATTGGACATGTCAAGATAGCGTCACAACTTGGAACGAAGGAATGATTTGTCGCATTCACACAGAGCGACATCAAGCATCATCTATTAGATTTGATGTTCCTAAACCATTTATTGTTCTCAAAATAATATCAGTCCACCCAGAAACACTTGTTATTTATTTGTAGGCCAATGATTTGAAATACCAATTAAAAATTAATAAAATTGATGATGTTATTAAATATTATTTCTTAAGATTGAGAAAAGGCCAACGAATAAATAAATATGCAAAACCATAATCTTTGTTGACACACACAGATCGTAACAGAGCAGAGTATCCAAATTAGCAATTACATCTAATTTGGTGATGCTGATGTTGCCAATGCAAAAAGTGTTCCACGTCTCAAAAAAATTCGCATTCGTTTCGCTAGATGTCGATCTGCGCCTTTTACAATAGCCAGCGCATATTATTATATTACATATTTTTATCGTTTAAAGCGCTTTAGTTCTACATTATAGAAATAGGAGGAATACGTGGGATTTTTTCCATAATGTAAGAGAAATTATAGAAAGCAACTATTCAAGTATGTTATTTTAAAAGTATATTAAATGTTATGTATTGTTTCCTTAAATATAGAAATATTTAAAATTAATTATTTTCGACAACTTCTCCGACTTTGAACCATTTAAGAAATTTAAGAATTGACAGGTCGAAAAAGTTCAGTTGACCAGAAAAAGGCCAAAACGTGGATTTAAAGATATTAACAGATTAAGCAATTACAGCCAAATTATATGTATTGCAGCTGTGTTTATTATAGAAAACATAAGTTTTAATATATACTTTCGAAATAATTTAATACCTATGTAAATTAAATGTATATAATTTGCGCCAAACTTCTTATTATTTGTAAATATATATTGATTTTAAATAATAAAATTAAAATGCTAACTCTAAATAAGTAAGAGCACATCTTAGCGAAAAAAAAGACCAAAGCGATATTACTGTCTTTTCGATAATCGATAAATATAATATTTCTATCATCGCTAATTACTTGAATATTGAATGGAACGTTGTTCGGCATCTGTTATTTGGATTTGATCAGAAAACATGTCTAAATGTCAAACTTTGCTTACTGAATCGTTGGGATTAAGTATTTCAGACAAATCGTTAATTACTGGTATGTTTAATTGGATTTGGGCGTACAGCCGAGTAACCTACGTGCATATTCGAAACAAGCTTACCAAAAATGTGCACGCTTGCAGTGAAGCTCTCTCGATGTTTGATATTCAATTCATAAAGGTCCCCTGATGTTTACTGTTTGCGTAGAGATACTTGCTGCTTACGGATAGTATTTATAGGAATGTGATTACAGCAGTACACGAAATATATGTTATGTGTACTCAAACTTTTATATTTCTCAGACACTTTGTCACTACTTTTGACAAAGTAAAAAAGGTATACTTTTCAAATTTTCTACAGTTATGTGGAGCTGCTTTTTTTTGCAATGATCCGATCGAAATTTTGTGAATACTTCTCTCTAATACACTTAAAAATATTCGTTAATATCTGTTATTTTTATAACTGTGGACTGGTATTGGATATTTCAGGGCGTTTCAGCCTCCTAACTTACGGGGATTAGTCTTTTAACGGAACGATTAACCAGAATTTCGAAGTTAAGGGTAGAGTTTTAATTTCATATGGCAAATGAGCTGCCTATCCCATGTTTAATTATTCAACCGATTTCAGTTCACATTGATTTTCTGTTTTTATTTTTATTTACGATTTGTAACATTGTTATTAAATTTTTATGTCTTTTAGCTATCGGCAATCAAGCGGTTTTTATTACGGAAAACGGGAAAACACGTATTCCGCACGAATTTCGTTTCAAAAAAGTACATGGCTTTGCATTTAGTCAGAAATGTGGGTCAACAGAACTGCTGTTACTCTATGCAGAAAACGAATTCTGTTTATTCAAATATGACAATGCTAAAAAGGAAATGTTTAAATTGGTTTACGAGGGCGAGACAAAGGATTGGATTAATGCAGCCAAATTTTTAAAGTACGAGATAAGTTGTCAATTTGTGTTGCATATGGCCCACAGTGCACTTCTGCGTTTACAATATAATGACTTGGATAGTGAGACTTTCGGAGACTGTAGCATTTTAGAGCTAGCTTGCTGCACCGACTTTTCAATGCTCTACCACACGAGGCTATGCGGTACCAGCTATAACGAGCTTATTATATTAAGCGGGAATTGTTGTGGGGAAATATTTATTTGGCAGCCACTTTATCCTGTTCATTTGAATACAACTACAACCACCAAAACGTATCCCGTTTGTTTGCGTCTTAAGGCGCATAATGGTGTCATATTTTCAATTGACTTAAACTTAGCAGCTCGCTTACTAGTAACTACATCGGACGACCGCTCTTTAAAGTTTTGGAAACTTGAAAGTGAGTCTATTAGAGATTGGAAATACGATGCAGGAACGGTGAGGCCATTGTTCAGCTGCTTTGGCCACACTGCCCGAGTTTTTTGTGCTACTATTACAGAGTACGGTAAGACAACCAAAAAAATATATATAAAAACACAGCAACTGATTGTCCCCATCATTTATTGTTACAGAAGGTCAAGTTTTTGTTATCAGTGGAGGGGAGGATTCAAATATATGCGTTTGGAGTCAATCAGGTGAAATGCTATTAAAGCGACGTCAACAGTTCGGCGCAGCAATATGGCGCTTGAGTTTCGATCATCTTACGACTACACTCTACTGTACAGGTTCAACGGGAAACGTTCTTGCTTATAACCTGAAAACAATTCTTAATGCAAAGCAATCCCAATCCCAAACCAAATTGATACCATTCAATTTCGAAATGGAATTTATGAAAAATATTAAATACCTAAATCGCAGTGTAATAATTGCTTTGAGCAACAGAAATCGCTTGTTCTTTAAAAAACCATCCAAATCACATAACATTGACAATTGGGAATTAGTTCCTAATCTCCCCAAATACAAATGCACAGTATTGGCAGTTGGCGGTGGAATAATTGCCACTTGTGGCTATAAGCGTGTTACACTTCTAAAATATTCTGAGAAGAGTGAACAATTTGATCAACTATATGATGGTTCAAAGTTTGAAGGCCTTATTCAGTCCTTTCATTTTCTTAGCAAAGATCTGTATCTTATATCTGATGAATATGGTAACTGTGTTCTGTTAAAAGGACATAATATGGATGTAGAAGGAAATATGAAAATCAGTAATTGTCGTGAACCCTGGATAACAACGGCACTGCTTGTGTCACCGAATTGTTTGTTGCTAAGCATTCGCAATGGAAATATAATGCTATATTCACGGGAAGTTCATTCACAATTACAACTAAAGAATACAATTAAGCGCTTGCATGGCTCAATGGGATCAAATGTCCTTAAATTGTTGAAGACTGATGAAAAATACGCTTACATTCTAAGTGCTGGACACGAACCCGTCATCAAATATTTGCGTTTATGCTTAACAAATTTCGATTTAACTGTTATCCAGCGTGAGAACGTTCCGTTGTCTTGGATAGAAGCGTTGCCGACATCAGATGTGTTAATCGGCTTTAATGACAATCACCTTGTGGCTTGGTCCCGTAAAAATGAAGTCCTCTTACAGTTGCAGTGTGGTGGGGGCCACCGGTGCTGGGATTATCAGCTAAACAACGACGAGCTTGATATTATTTATGTAAAACAAAAGCATGTTTATCACCACCGTGCGATACTGTGCAACAATCGGTCCAAATATGCTTTGCAGACATTTCAAAATGATTGGCACATACGGACTTGCAATATCATGCAATTACTTAAGCGGACTAATGATGATGAACAGCCATACATTGTATCAGCCGGCGATGATAATATTATTAAAATTAGCCAGTTTTCGAATCAGTCGTTCAATCATTGCGCCGAGTTACATACGCATATCTCAAGCATAAGACACCTAACGTCATATCCCATCCAATTGGAAAACGCTGTAAGCAGTTGGCTTCTTTTTTCAATAGGAGGTCGGTCACAGCTGTGCATTAATCAATTGGATCCAAGTGGTCCAGTTGTTCGTGAGCTATGTTCGCACACAGTACGCACGAATGTCGACGATAATAAAGCTTTACTTGATGCCCGACTGATGTCAATTTCGATTTTACGACGTCCTAAAACAGGAGAATTTAACCTGTATGTTGCAAGCGCTGATGGAAAAATAATTATGCTCCAATGGCAGTTAGAAAACCCTTCTCAAGTTGAACTAATTCGCTTTATTGATATAAAACGGTGTCCGCTTCAGTTAAAGATTTTAAATAATTCAAGTTTATTGCTTATCACAACCACAAATGGAATGCTGTATGCATTTGATCAGACTCTCTGCACAAAGCGGTTTGAACACAAGTTGCACTCTGCTGGCATTAATGCTTTAGAAACGTTTGATGATGGATTAATTTTACACGTATTGACCAGCGGCGACGATGAAATCATAAAGTACACCACAATCAACATTTCCAACATGATGGTAAAACAAAGTAAGGAATTTTCGGGCCTACATAATGCACAGGTTAATGCGTTGATTCTTCATTCGATTCAAGGAGTCGGGCGAGCTGTTGAACTATATGCCTACACATGTGGTATCGATAAGCAAATATATATGCTGAATTTAAGGACTTTGCAATACACTCGAATCGGTTATACATGTATTTCTGATGTCAAAGGACTGCTTTTAGATAATAATCGATATTTATATATTTACGGCTGTGGGCTCCAGGTAATCACACTGGAAAATAAATAATTGTTCTTTGCAAATATATAAATATAAACTATGTTTGAATTCGACGATCCTTTTAATTTGAATAACGCGTGCAAATGCGGTGGTTTATTGAAACATTTTTGAATAGAAAAAGTGTAAAAAAGAAGCAGTATGCATAATTTGGATGAACCTAACCGACTACGTTATACTCTGACAAGCTTAAAAGAGTGAATTTGAGGGATTCCTAGTAATATATCTCCAAGGTTTGGTATGTAGGCTCTGATATTTTTAAGGGCCTGTGTGGATGAGGTCGGAAATTGTATATCCATCTTTTAAATGAGTTTCCGGTAATCTAAAATCCTTATTTTTGTAATTGGCTCGAAAAATGTTCGATTTATGTAGGCTTTCAAGATATTTACAGGGGTTTGTATGTTTGATTGCATGTTGTACATATGTGAACACGTGTGAAATTGTGTCCTGGGTCTAGCCTTACGAAAAACGTGATTCCTCAAGAGAAAAATTATTTCTTTAATGACTGCAACTGATCTAAAAAATATGAACTAAATATAACTACGGCGGTGCAAAAAGCTTACAGTTTCCCAGAGAACATAATTGTAATGCTTGCAACCCAACCAAAAAAACACATAAATTAGCCAGTACAATAATATTGGAATATTTAAACTTAGAAATTAGAACAGTTTATTTTGAAATAAACCATCAACGCTGAATTTAAGACTGTTATTCGGTTATTCTAAAGCGAAATTCATTGGCCAGAACTGTGGTGCGCAGTCATTAATGGCAATAAAATTAGCGCAACAAAAAACTCAAATTATAAAATAACCTTTAATTTAATTTTAATTAACTGTAGACAACATTATTTTTTTTTCAAATTATGCGCTCTCTGGGCTATGAAAACGATAACGTGTCGATGTATCTCGTGGTGTATATCGATAAGATCGCAGCTATTTTGTTATCTTCGACGATAGACAATGGCGCCACCTATGAAAGGTGACAGAAATGAGCTCAACGCCATCTATCTGCGAAAACAGCAAGTAGACACTGTTCCTACGACAACTGCTGCCTAAAGTATGAATAAATTTAATATTCGTGAATAGCCAAAAACCAGGTATGAATGAATCATTTAAAAATTATTCACGCAATTTGACTAGTAATTTATTAACGACATTCTTAAAAAATAGGCACCGCACCTTCGCCGTCTCTGCCATGCTCCTTTATAAACCGATAATACCATATCTCTTCAAAAGTTCTTGAGGTAGCATTGCCAAATATTGCAGATTGATGACTCGGAACCGATGCTGCTCTAGCAAAATGCCGATTGATTTACGTAACGCTGGTACTTATACTGGTAAACAAGTAAAGACACGAGCCAGAGTAGAGTTTAAGGCGATACCGGAAGAGCTGCAGTTCACCTAAAGTTGCTCCAAGGTTTCGATTTTGTACTTCCAACGGTCAGTGAGGGAATGGCAAGGGTTGACCGCATATAACACGCCAAGATGTTAAAAGCTTAATATTAGTTGAACACTGCTAGACGTGGTGCAGAATCACATAGAATGAAGATCGGACCCGCAGGTTTATGTCGCCGAGGAGAGCGACACGTTGGAGTCCCTAATGAAGTCAATGAGGCCAACCCAGGGCTAAAGCTTCTATCTTAGGCAGCCACCAGCATATGCACATCCTTTCTAATGGGAAAATAGATAGAGACTTTTAAGAATATGCTGAACGCAAAAACTGTCTTTATGATAGTTTTCAATAAAATGTAAAACATTCAAGATTCAGGCAAGTATGGCTATTTATTATTATTTCTTATTTTTTTGACCATGACTGTGAGTGTACGTACAATTAATAAATCTACTTGAAAGTAGTTAATTAGCTGACATCATAATTTAATAGAGGTCATTTAAAATGTAAATATAATTCGCTGATGTGGCGTGTTCTTTGGAGGTGATGTTAAGAGAAATACTTAAATTTTGAAGGATATAAATAACTGTTACCTACATATAAATATGTACGTGTTTTAAACGATATTGTAGGACTTTACAAGTCAGATTTAAAATTTAATCATGCAAGAAATGAAAAAACTAGGTCTCAGGTTTTTTAAATCTGTAACTCTCTATAGCTGACTATAGAAATGATATCAATCATAGGTTTACATATATTTTTCTTGTGAACATACATAAGTAATATTTTTTGTTCAGAATACAGAATAAAGCCATAGGCATATGCAAATTTGGGTTTACACGAATTCAAATTTATATTTAAGTTAGCTGTTACACAATGGTATTTTGCCTAATTTTGCTCTTCATGACTATTATCTTGCGCTTGACTATTTTGGAAATACATCATCTATTTAATCATATTCACTGATTAATTTCCTGCTATGTGGGTACTGCTTGTTAAGCATTGTTATTGCCTGTGTTCGTGATTTTATATTTGTTGTCATCTGCGGTCATAAGTCCTTTAAAATCGTGCTCTTAGCATTTTTTAGTTTATCAAGACGTTTTAGTAGATGATTATTAGCGGTTTCAGATTCTTCCAAACGTTCCAGAGTTTCCCGATGCTGTGGATGTCAAAAGAAAAGAGAAAAAATATCAATATAGATGATAAATATGCATTAAGCCTGTCGTTTTTACATCTATAACCTTCCTCGCATTCAAATTAGTTCATGCAAACCCAAACAAAACAATTTGAGACTTAGTTGATAGGGTGGGACTTGAACTTTAAAAACATAAAGGTGCCAGCGATCTTCCTCACAAATTTGGTGACTTCGGCTCTAAGATGCTGTGAGATTAATATTTTCGTGATTTTAGGTAACGGTAGTGGGCTGGACCAGACAATCTTCTAACTGCAATTATATAAATGATAATAATAGTCAACCTAGCAAGTACCACCAATTGATCAGATTTAAAATTGTAGAAAATTTATGGGTTTCATCGATTTACACTTTGAGGTGTATCTACGTATAATTGATTCTAAGTTCCAAGTTCTCTACGGACAGACATATTGACGAATATTACACAAGACATGTTATCTTTAGTCAAAGATACGCTGAAAATTTCATTACCTTGCATACCAAATTGCAACCAGTACAAATTAAGATTTAAAAATTAAATTAAAAAATGTATGGGAGCTATAAAAAATATGCTAATATTAAAATTGTAGTGAGGAGCAAGGCGCGTGTTGTCAAAAAGTTAGATATTAAAACAAAACTTTAAATTCTGTTTTGCAGGTGTGAAAGGGGGACAATTATATATATTAAAAAGAAATATCGTTAAATTATATATCTTCTTACTTCACGCTGCAGTTTACGTCGTTCGACTTTTAGCTCTGCCTCAGCTTTTTCTGCTGCTTCTGCCGTGCTTTTATATCGTATAACTTGTGTCTCTGAGCGTGATAAGCTTGCCTGAAGACTAGCAATCTCCTGTTCAGCCTTTTGTAGCTTGTATTTATAATCTGATATGATTTTATTTGCTTCTCCTGCGGAATATACATGTTAAAATTATAATTTTTAATGTAAATAACTTATTTTTTAAACTTACTTTGAACTTCGTAATCATCATCATAACCTACGGGGCCATTTAATGAATTGCCGCGTCCACCTCGTCCATCACTCTTATAAGCATCTAACTGTTCACGAAGATTTTGCATTTCCACCAAAATCCGTTGTTTTTCTTCTGCCAACTTTTTGAGTCTTATATCTGAAATTATATTAATATATATATATTCATATGTTTTTTTTCCTGATCTATACTCACCAAGCGAACCCTGCACTGTCGCCAAGGTATTGGCGTTTTCAACACTGAGTAATGCCCTTTTGGCATCACTACCATCAGTATTCTCAATGGCAACAATAACAAGGCCATGTTCTGCTATTAATGCGTCACGCTCGGATAGCTGACCTTGCACTAGGTTCAATTCAAGTGTTGTGCGATCCAAATTGCGCTTCAGGGCATTACAATCCCGTAATTTATTTTTAAGCTCGCGTTGAAGTTGTGCAAAAGACTCTTGCATTGTTTCACCTTTATCTTTGAGTAACTTCACTTCATAGGTTTGAGATGAGCGGTCGTTGTCAAGCTGGGCATTCGTTATCATCGCTTTTCGGAAACGTTCTTCGACATCCTGGTATAAAAAAAAGACAAGTAAAATAAAAAAATCTACAATTAGCCATGTTGAGAGTACTTGTTCACTAAAGTATCTAATTAAATTTTATATATCTCTAAAGCACCTATCTCTAGAAATCTTCGAAAACATTATGGACACACAAATATTATTAAATTTAAAGTTGCAAAAATAGCTGACGATATTAGAAAAAAAAAACTAGGTATTATCATCGCAACCATTCTAGTACCATGCCTAAGGCAAGCATATTCCCAATTTTTTATGCCTTATGGAATCGAATTATTTTTTAGGGGAGCCCTGACCACATATTCAAACACGCATTGATAATATATGACCATAGTTTTTAAGACTGTATAAATTAAAAGACATAATGTAATTACAACCAACAACAACAACATCGAACTTTAGTATCGGAGAAGCACTTCTTCGCGATTGGAATCAACTTCGCTCAGATCTCAAATGCATAGGCAGCGAGACCTATTTCGAATTACAACTATGCAAAAATAACAAATAAATAAAAGCAAGTCTGTTAAAATAACTTCATAATTTAGTAAGCAATTCCAATTTTAAATGAAATTTTATTTTAAATATAAATTTCACACTAATTAGATGTAAGCGTTAAGCCTTAATGCTTAATGTTAACAATATTTACATGTTCATTTGTAAAAATTACAGCGCTGTGATAATAAATGATCTGGAAATCGATTATGATCGATTGCATAGAAATGAGATCATTTGATGATTATACTCGGAATAAATTGAAAGTGTTTATCTACTATACTATTTCATCTAATTTAATCGGAAATCGATTTTAATCAATTTGAGAGAAACGCATAGGACTACATTTTTACAAATTAACCCAATAAAATTTAAACATGTAATGCTTGAATCGATCATTTCGAAGCAAAATCATATATTCGTGGTTATATCCAAAATGAGGCATATTTGAAAGATTTATAAAATATTGATTTATGATTTATTGCTTGAGCAAGAATAATACATATTTTAATATTTTTATGATCAGTACATACCTTAAGCTCATATTTAATATCACGCAAACTGCGACCTTCATCCTCCAACGAATCCTCACTACTGCGTCTTGAAGCTGTTGCGCGCGTTAAGTTTATTAGACCGCCGTAGGTATTACGTGTGGGGTGTGATGAGACAGTGTCGATAATAACACCACCACTGGTGTTATGCATGTCAAATGCGCGATCAGCATTTTGCTCTTGTTCCTTTTGTTGCCGCTCAAGTTCTCGCATGCGAATCTCACGTGCTTCAGCACGAGCTTGTCGACGAGCTGCTAAGCGCGCTTCCGCCTATATAAAATAAGTTTATAAAACAAACAAACAAACTTAATTAGTTTTTAAGAATAACGTTTTTTATTTTACTTAAATCAAAATAATATTTAATGTCAGCTAGAATAAATATGGGTCTTCCAACAAGACGATAACCCCAAACACACTACTAATAAAGCAAACGAATGGTTTGAAATACAAACTTTTTTCGCAACATCTAAGAGTTTTTTTTCGTTTGTAATTCGTTGTCTGCCTAGCTATAGATTGGCGAACATCAAAGAAAATGATCGTTATTCGTAAAATATATAAAATTGTCTGGCTTTTTCAATTGAACATGCTGGCCTAAAAACTAATTCATATTGTAATTGTAAAATACATACCTCCTTTGTAATTTGATCGAGAGCATTATCCTCGGCATTAACACATATATTGTTCCGTCGCCGACCAGTGGCACTTGTGTTGTCCATGGCATTCAAATAATAGAATGTTTACAAAATATTCCTATGCCATATAATAAAATACTGGCCGTATGATAATAATTTAAACTTGATCTTTACGATTTCTATTTAGTGATCAAGACATCGGTTGATCTAAAATTAAACACATTTAATTTGAATAATAATAAGTTTGTATTTTTAAAACCATATCCAAATTTGTTTGTTTTGCACAACCGCATTAAAAGATACTTCCTTAACTCTATAGCATCACTTGTTGCTCGACTAAAACTATATAACGAATATAACATAGGGGTTTGTCCGATCTGTCCAGTTGATCAATAGTATGCATATACATTTTATATATTATTATAAATTGGAATGCCTGCACTGCGACCTATTAAATCTATTATGCGCATGCATATTAATTATCAATGATAAGCATCTGCATTCAAAATGTATTGCTATCGGAAATCGATAAGTATCGACATATATAGGCTCAATTCGTGATGCTGGTCAAGAAAATACACATATATATATATATATATATATATTTTTTTTGTATTAATTTATGAATGGGTTCATGATTTTTTCCTTGGTTACCACCGTAACAGATAAAAACTTTGACAAAATATACACTCACTTATCAAGGCTCTAAAAAGACGAAAACTCGTCTAAATAATGTATTATTTTGTCTTCCGAAACCTTTTACATATGTACCGCGCCCTTAGTAAAAGGACAGATACATACACAGTCCCATAGGCAGAAAGACGGATATGTCCATTTCGATTTTGGTAATGTTGCTGATCAAGAATCTATATATGAGGTCAGAGATGTTGCCTTTAATAGGTTATAATCTTTATGGCAAAATTGTAATACCCTCTCCAAGGATATACAAAATTTAACACGTAAAATATATATGTTTTTAACAAAATAAATTGGTAAACATTATAATTTTTAATCGCCTTAACTTTATTTCTCTTTGTATATACTTCATCTGTACATATGTGTGTGTATGTAGCTACGTAGTTTACATGACTACCTCAGTTTGCAATGCCATTCAATTTGGCATGTTAGTCAAATGTTTCCAAAAATAAGCCAATAGGTGTTAATGTAGGTGGAAAGTTTTTAGCAACGAGAAAGAAACTTTTTGTTCATTATAAAACTTGCATATAAACACCACAACATTCAACACAAGCAGCTGCCACCAATGCGATTTCCAAAAAAAGGCTGGTTATTCTGCTGTACTCTTTAGAATGGGCAAATTTATGAATATATTGATTAACATATGTTTAATTTAATAATAAATTTGCCTAAACTGAAGCGGTGTATACAGCACATTATTTGAATATAATCAGAATGCAAATTAAAATTTTTCGCTAGTCAATATGATTGACAATTTAAAGTGCAACAAAAAGTGTCTTCCACCTTATTTATTAACATACACTGAAATCAACCCATTCTTTAATTATTTATAAATGCAAGCAATAGCCGAAAAGATTTCCATTTACCTTTTCAAAAGCTGAAGTTAAGCCGCTTAATTATAGAGCAATCGGCATCGACTGCATTTTATGTTTTGAGTGAATTTATTTAACTAGTTGGTATTTCATACAGAACATTATAATGCTAGAGTTGGAAAACGGTCGATTTTACTATCGATATATTTTATATCTCTTGAAGTGCATTCACATAAGATAACATCAAGCACCAATCATCGCTTTTGGTAAAGCAAATAAACCGAGTGAACTTTTGTGGTACGAACGGGAATATTTCAAGGATCAGTATTAGATAAAACTCTTACTTGATATATAACTTGTTATGCACAAAATTAATAACCAGAATAGAATTTTGGGATATTAGATGTCGACATTGCTCTTTTTAATACTCTGTACTGTTTACGAGGATGATAATAGCCATGTCATTCGTGTTGTGGAAAACGCATTTGACTATTAATACTAAGTAGTGTTATTGATATTGGGTTGCTTTTCAATTCAAATATACAATAATTATTCTCTATTTTATATTATAATAATTTTAATTCATTACCTAATTCACATATTTTTTATTGGTGAACCAAAGAACACCGACAGTGATTTGAGTGCAACAAAATAATTTTGGAAAATACCATTTTGTTTCAAAGATGATGCATATACAGACAGACATCTTGCGGAATGGAATGGAATGGGCACTTTTTAAAGATGAAACAATAAAGAGAAAATGTAATGGTCTGTGTGAACAGACAATTAAATTTACCTTCCAGTTCAGTAAAGAAATATGTGTCGCTATCTTGACACTGTAAATTAGTAAACGATAACCGCTACTTGTGTTTATCATCTTTTGATTTCCCAAGTGCAGTATAAGCTTAATACAAATTTTAGGTTGTTGGCGGAGTAACACAAATCAAATTAGTGTGTGTAATTTTAATAAACAATATAAATAGAGAGTGATATTAGAGACAATGAGTCCGAACTGCTTGGATGACAAACAAACTGAGAAAGAAATTCTTGGTTATTTTAATAATATATCGAACAGCCTGAACATATTGGAAAAGGACATGGATTTGGCAGTTGAATCGCATTCTTGCCCAACATTGAACACCGACGAGCGCATCAAACTCGATACATACTTGACCTATGCAAATAGCACGTTGTTTTGGATGTACCTGATACTAGAGGGATCTGATTTATCAAAGGTATAATCAATTTTTATATTCATTTTGAAATTCTACATATTTCATTCCGTTTCCTAGCACAACATTTTTCATGAATTGGATCGAGCTAAAGGGATGTTAGCTCGCGACAAACAAATGAATGATTTAAAATCAGCACCACATCTAGACATTCCAGCAAGTAGACGATTTATTGCTGCTGGATTACACACACGCTTTGTAGAAGTTGATGAAGTCAGTGCGGCACAATGTAAGCGTATCCCAGCGGAAGCGAGTCGTACAAATTAATTTGGAGTTCATTCAAAGAGTTTATAATTTTATTCTGTTCTGCCTTATAATAAAGTTTACAATAATTTACTTACATTGTGATGCTATGGATCATTTCACAGTCACTGTTGTGCATGGTAATGTCCTCAAAATGGAAACAGTCGATAGCGTTCGATCTAGAGATTTTGAACTCCTACTTAATAATTCTTCTATTTCTACTTTCAGTCGACATCGATGAAACCGTGTGGTCAAAATGTAAAGCCACAGCTTTGTTCTTTGTCTTTGCATTTTCTTTGTTTGCGAAATATACAGACGAAGTTTTGTTCTCTTACTGATTTTTATTTCAACCGATGACATAATCTCAAAAACTGCACGGCTAAGGGCCAAGGTAAAAGCTCAGACAAAAAGATTATTGCACTGGCTCACATTTTTGCTAAATCGAAGGTTCAATTTAGTGGCCCCCTGTAAAAGTTGGCAGGACTGGCTTTAAGGGCCATATATCTGGGACCATTATGGCATTCAGCTCAGGGTAATCTTTTATTGTAGATTTTTTGACGAATGTATGTTTGTGCTGATGGGAGCTACACTAGCAGTGACTATATTATTTTTTGGAGGAGTGTTTTGTTGCTTATCGTAAAATGTCTGCTAGAAACGTGCAGTCTAAAAGTTAAGTTAGGAGTAGCTGCTTTAGTTTACCTATTCCAAGTGATGCCAAACTCGTTGTGATGGTAACACAAAATATCATCACCATCTTCCTTAGCTGAACTACTGAATTGAATCTAGGCACGGCGAAGAATAGGTTCTATAAAATAGCTTTATGTTAGACGCCTTTTAGGCGTTGCATTTTTTTTTTTAACGATTCGAGCAAGACCCTTTAGACACCGATTGCCAAGCAGAAAAAAAAATCAACAAAATTTGTGTTTTATATATAAGATCTTATTATAACAACACGTGACCATTTAAAATCCAAGACTATCAAAACTGATGATTACACCAAAAGTAATTAATTAATCACAACGGCGCAAAATAAAGTTTCCATTTCAGTAAAAGCCTTGTTTCCTGTAAGTAGAAAAGTTGTAGAAACCGTTGTTGGAAAATTGAGAATTGTACCACAAGCAATAGTAATCTCTGTGTGTTAAGCTATTCTGCTTTCCATAGCTGTTCGTACACAAATTCACAAACATTTACAGATCCCGAGCTTACCTAGATGGTTTTGCAAACATTTATTTTAATAATATACTTTTGCTTTGCACATTATGTGGTTAGATTCGCACACATGCCCGGATGTATAATAAAATGCTTTCGGTTTCAAGATTTTCATCGATTTTAGGTGAACGGGAGAAATGATCTACCAAATAAAACGAAATTAACTTAAGGTATTCGTCACATCATATTTTAATTTTAAAGACTTAAACTCTTGCCTATTAAACTTTCGAACTATTTGAAGACCAAAAACCCAATTTCATAATTAAATAACACACCTACAAATTAAATAGTTTTAAGTTCAATTATTTTGCCATCCTAAATTTAAAAAAAAAATTGATTTTTAGCTCAATAATAAGAGCACATTGAAAAAAAGGCAAACGTTACCGTTATAAGAATTTTCGTCAATACGACAAGAATAAAGAGCACACTTTTTTAAATTATAACTGATACAAAGCTGGATAAAATTGGGGTAATTACACTTATAATACCAAAGATGGATATTATTGTGATTACCGACGCATATATTTTTAAGATTGTATTGAAGCAAAATAAAATTTAAACACATACTTATGCATAACTAAAATGGCAAATTGAGCATTATTTTGTATCCCCAATTTGTATTTTTGTGTTCTTTAATTCATTATCGCTCTTTTAATAAATAATATATTCAGTCACATAAATAATCAGTCTGGCAAAGCCAATTAAAAGAAATCTTTATGTCGAAAGCGGAATGTAACATACAGCTTGTTGTTTTTTTCATCTGACAGTTAAAAATAATGCTTATTTATAATTTTGTTGTGTATGGTTCGACGAGCTAAAGATAAATATTTTCTATTTTAATATATAGCTGTGATTTATTTATTATTATAAAAAAAAAAAACTAGATGTACTTTTAATTGCGTCAGATATTGGTATGTTAATAATATTAATATCTATTTTGTACATACGCTTCTCTTAAATTAAAAGTGTAGAAAAACAAAATATTGATATTAAGTGCGTACATTTTCTTGTAAGTTACATTTGTTGTATCTTAATTTTTACACGCTACTTACATTATTTAAGATTTAAATTATCTAATTTTTCTTGAAATTTAAATGTGTATCAATTTTGTTCAGAATGGAGCGCTAAATAAAAGCCCCTTATCGGGGGCTACTTGCAACCTCTATAAAAACCTAGGTGGACCGGAATTTAATGCACCTGAAGGAGGAGGTTGTGGAGCCGGCGAGTGTTGCCCCTGTCGTAGTATGTCAAATGGCGAATTTGAACGCTGTATCATGTGGTGGTAGTTGCTTTGTGGTAGTTGATGCTGTATGGGAAGGGATTTTTGTATTAGTTTCGTAACTTTGTATTATAAAATATTCCACAGAAGCTTACCTGTAAGTTTCGCAAAGTTATGACACCAGCAGCAGTATTAATTATGTGTGGAGAAGGGCCATCTCCTAAATCAAGTTGCAAACTTTCTGACGTATCACTGTTATTTCCGATGGGACGACTACTGACGTTACTCACACAACCCGAGACTCCAGTGCTTAAATGGAGCTGACCCAACGATGCTGTGGCCATGGCCACATCAGGCATCATGTCGGAGAGATGTCCATTGCCAGTGTCTAGGCCGCAAGCACCAACCTCACCTCCTCTCTCTATGCTCAAGGCATTGCGATGTGGGAACCGAAAATCGCCCTCTGTAATCAATGAAGGTAACTCGTTGCGATGATGCACTGATGTCGATAAGCGTGCATAGCTTGATTGTAGTGCCGATCCCGAGCTAGCTGCCAAAAAGTTTGCGACACCGAGTAAACTGCTTGGCTGCTGACGTGGGAACGTCAAATTTCGAGTGTAGCATTGCTGCACACCATCCACACCGCACGCGGATGTAACTGATGGGGTCATTGATGAGGTCGATAAAAATGAAGCGGCAACAGCTGCTTGCAGTGCACAACCGGTAGCTGCCGGCGACGGCGGTGGACTTTGGTCCTCGGCTTCTAACAGACACTCCTCCGTTTCAGATGTAGAGGGCATACTATTGCACTCTTCTCTACCTCTGCCACTGTCTTGGTTTGTTAAAAGGGAAGTTTCTAACAGATCGGATACCTCGTCTGGGAGATTAAACTCTCTCACAACACGAAGTCGAATTTGACGGTCGATTTCGTGTTTTGATGACAGTGGCAGCAGCAGTGCCCGTTGACACATTGGAGATTGACGAAGTTTATGCTCACGCTTGCGCATGGCTGCAAGTGTGTGACTATCTGGGGTTGGTATGGTATTATGGTCAACTTTATCCGCGTTATCACCAATACCGCAAGTGACACCAGAGGCAAATCCGCTATTTGTAGCAGAGTTCATGCGTGATACCATGTAAAGGGTGTCCGGAATGTCGGGGAAGTGTCGCGACCTACGCATACGCATGAGTTCAACTTGGTGATGAGATGAGGACATTCGGTCTTCTAGTAGAGCCTTAACTTCTTCAAAATACGGCATAAAGAGTCGTGGTCGCACAAAAAGTCCTTGGTTTTTTCCTCCACGTATCCAAGCGTTTACTCGCAAATTTTCCCGCTCGTCGCCAATCATATGCGATGGCGGTGTGCTAACTAGACCACGGCGTATCGCTTGACACAGCACCTCACTGTTTGGCGGCAAAACATGATCCATTCTAACCAGAGGTAGTAGCTCGGAAAGTATCTCACGCAACTCAACGTCACTCAAGTCACGTTTTTTAACGCCCTTTCTAGCCACCGAGTGAGCGGTGTGCGATAGGAGATTCGGTTCACGATCTTCCATGCGCCGAATAAGCTCCTGTTCTCCCCACTTAAGAACAGCTTGCAATACTTCCAATTCGGATGCTTGTAAGAAGTTACTTTGTAATACATGCACAAGCTGCACTTTATCGATCTGGTTAAGCACTGGTGAAGCGCTAACTGAGGCAAATTCCTCGCGTAAGTACTGGCATGCTTGACGAAAAACCCATGCAGAGCCGTGTGGTTGACAGCCCCACTTTAGAACCATTGACAGAGTATCAAGTGACAACCACTCAAGTATTAAATCTTCACAGCCCTGTGCTAATATATCAAGTTCTAGAAACCGTCCAATTTGATAAAGCTCCATAGCTTCTTCAAGAGTAGTTGGTCTCACACGACCAGTGTTAGTTAATGCATGGACCTCACCAAGAGAGCCAGAGGAACTGCCGGTTCCAGCACCTCGTAGTATGAGCGCCAAGTCAACAGTATCTAAATATATAGCATGCAGAAGTACACGCGCATACCTCTTTGGTATAACTGTCTCATCAAGTACAATGCGCGTTGGTACGTGTATAGAGCGTTCTACGTATTCGTCTATGTTCCGCATTCGGCGGGCAATCAGATTGCGGAAGAATGGTGAACGCGCACTGAGTATAGCTTTATGACATGGAAGCTCAAGTTTCGGCCGAAAGCCGTACTCAGAATTACCAGAGTCTTGGCGAAAATAATCATTTGTACCTTCAGCTGTGAATACTAATGCAGCGTCTGCATAATCGCCCGTTTCCAACAAATATCGGAGATCATGGTCCAGGGGGTTAGGTGTACCAAAATCGTTACCTAGTTGACGCAGCAAGTTAATATTTATATTCGGATCATGCGGACAAAGATCGCCCGTATACAAATAACGTAGCAATGACGAAAATATTTGGACATCGATAGGTGACGAAGGGAGCTCTAGACATATGCGTGCACCAAAGCCAGGACAACCAGAAAGCAGGTCACGAAAATATGTACAACGTGAGGATAATATGGAACGATGCACCGGAAAAATTGATCCACGAAATACAAGGTCACAATCCGTACATAGATTTGAATCATAAAGAGCTGCTAGATCTTGTTTATACGTTGTTGCCGGTGGACGCGCCAATTCTGCTTGTACCTGTTTTAAAAATATATATAAATAATCGTGCTAAGATGTGTCTGTCGCATACATACTGATAAATCTCTCAGTGCTGCCAGTGCTTCAAACTCCTCACAGAGTGCTGCCAACTCAAGCGGTGCCCAGTCGGACACAAAGTCGCGTAGGACACGCGCGTGATCACAGGCTTTTGATGAACGCCGCCGACGTATAAATTTTCGCTTAAGTGTTGCAAATCCAGTCACTCGCTTTCGCCGTTGATCACGATGGTAGTGTGCACCGCTATAAGAGACAGTCGTGCCAGGGCCACCGCCGCTTCCGTTAGAGCTTGTTGATACCATGCTTGCAGAGTTATTCGGCTGCAGCAAGGACGCGTTTCCATTGACGTTCTCACTACTGGCATTCGCGCTCTCAGTAGAAGTGGCTATTGGATAACCACTGCTGGAAGTGTTTGCCCCCATATCGTTTTAACAAATTTTAAGTAGAAGTACTTAATAATTATATTAGTTTCTTCACACTTCAATTATTAACGTTTTAACGACTTATTGAAACAATTTATTTTTTTTTCTTTTTCATTTTATCAATTACAAGAATTGAATCTGTTGCACTGCTGCAAGAAAAATAATATTCTGTTATTAGATTTCCTAAATAATAATATATTTTTAAAAATAACATATTTATGAAACATTAGTTGATTCATTCAAAACTTAAACTTATACTCAATTTTCTTAATGAAAATCCTTTATAAATTTCCCTTTTAATAACCTGTGCTTATTTACCAATTGCGCCATTCCGTATGCGATACTATTTTTTTCCTCAAAGCTTAATGAACATGATTTTCTTGTAGGCTTATCTAAGATGTCATTCCTGTTCCTGTCAACCAAATTTGGAGGCGTTAGTTGATAATTTAATATAACTCATTGCATGCCATCCCCGTTCTTTCTGCTGATTTTTTTTTAAAGGAAACAAAACAAACTAATGTTTAGGTTTATAGCGGTATTTCTAAGTTTATTTTTATATGTATACTTATCAAATACATCTTCGTAGATCCTTGATTTCATCCTGCTTCACGAATTCATAAAATATAGATCAACAAAAAGCAAATAGTTGTTGTTTACGTAAAGTAAAGTTTGAGTAAAGTTTTTACTCTGTGAATCACTCTATGTTAATTCACAAACTATATCTTCTGTGTATTAAAAATAGGCAAATTCTTGAAGCTCAAAACTTTAACATCTGCAAACAGAAAGTTTTCAAAGCGCATGCTCAAAGTCCGCTGAAGTTACCTACAGAGTACCACAAGGACGTCATCTTGAGCCGTTGTTGCTCATTTTGTTCATAAATGACTGTTACAAGTTTTTCAATGGTGCTGATGCGTGCCAATCTTGTAAAACTTTTTTATTTACGTCTATTGACGCCTTTTTGCTCTAAGCCTACAAACAGATCTCGACAGTTTTTAAAGTTTAAATTCTTAATTAAGAGCATTTTGCGTTTTGAACATTAATATACACAAATCTAAATGAGATTATACTTTTGGTATGCCCTTGATCAAACTATAGGACGGATAATTATTAACAATAATGTAAACTTTTACATAAACACTGGGTTCACAATACAGCGAAGACAAAATAAATGTATATCAAATTTCTTGATTTTATTTAGAAAAATTAAAAAAAGTTAAAAATACTTACGTTACCATCGTTTTTAAAACGTTGAACAACCTGGTGTTGTTGTCCAAGCTCATGATTTTGAATAAGTTTTTCCAGCCACTGTAAAAGAATATAAAAATACTCATATCATATCCAAAATAACCAATTGGTGGAAAGTTACGATTTTGTTTTTATCATAAAAAAAATATTGTATTGCATTTTTGTGACTTTTAATTGCACTTTTTTTGGGCGATACACACATCACCGCAGCAGATATTTGCCATTTATTTTTTCGCTTGGCAACCTTTAGTCAGTACGAAGGAAATGGAGAAACTGATTGAGCTGAGGCTGCGATATAATATATACAGATATATATATTTATATATGTTATATTGGGGGATTGTGCATGGGTGACACAAATGTGAGAAAAGTTTCCTAGTAATCTACTTTCCGGATTTGAGAATGAATATTAGAGGAAATTCTTAATATCGGGAGATATAGGCCATTACGGTTTTGGGGGGAACTTGTACAGAAATTGTTATACCTTATTGGTGACTAAATATAAACTGGTACTAGAATGTGTTTTACTTTGAGAATTGGAAAAATTACGCATCTTGGCGTGACAGTATACCAGAAAGTTTGAATATTCATAACAACTGAATTTAAATCACTTAAATTGTTTGTTTTTAAGCACTTTCACACTTGTTTACATTTGAGTTTGCAAGGGGAACTTCTGGAAATAAAACTATAATCACTAATAACACATATTTATTCAGACAAGTCGACTACAACATTTTACTTGTTTGATTTAAGTTTTTTGTTATCAATAATTCTTTTTTATATTACGGATCAGATGTAAATATTTAACGTGGAATTTCTGGGCTTCTCTACGAGACAAACATATATATCACTCCAAAACAGCTGCACTAAAGATGGAAGTTTGAGGAATACCAATAATATAATACCAAAATCAGACACTATCGCGTTTATAAATTCCACAATTCTAGAAAAAAATGTTTCATCTCAGTTTTCCGATATGATTTTTAACTTTCTACAGCACAATGTGTTTTTTATACGCATTTTTTTTAGAAACCAACACTTATTGTTGGTAACGGTGGTAAAATTTTCAATTTCCTAATAAAAACTAAATACACTGTTGAGCTTCAAATTTAAAATTCATTGTTTGTGATTTGCAAATAAGACGATTTCAGACGTATTGAAAGTGGTTAAAGTTTAGGCTCGACGTTGGTCCCAAGGCAGATAGACGAGACAAGCTGTTTTATGTACATATATTCATATTTTACATGTATATTTTTGCGCATCATTTACAATTACGTACATATGTAAATAAGTACATATATTTTATGCATTGGAGATTTTTGAGGAGAGCAATTTCAATCACAGATGATTTAGAATAAATATACACACTCATTTATATATATAGGTAATGTATTGGAAAATCATGTGTACAGTTACTGTCTTGACCCACATTTATAAGCGCATACAATCCAAACGGCATTTTTCATTTAATATCCAGTACATGCATGTATGTACAACCATATGCATAAACCAGCATTCCACATGTACATACACAATTATGTATATGGAGATTGCATGGCAATGCTAAGACATACATTTATGGAACACGAAACATACGTAGGCTTTTTATGTATTGTATACACATACATCAATGTGTACATATATAGTCACATATGTATTCAAGATCCACTGTCACAAGCTTTTCAATCAAAAATAAAAATAAATTAATTATTTTAACATACATGCATGTTTTTTGTTTATAATCATAGATCATTTTGAATATTGCATTTAAAATATGACATTAAAACTAAATATTGTACACAAATTATTTAAACAGCACTTCTCAATAAGTATGTATATATATTACATATACATGTAAATAAAAAACAGCGTAAGTTTGTATTTAACATTTCAAGCAGATTGTTAACTTACGGGTGTATCTAGATACATACAGTTTTTTCCAACATCCTTTAAGCCTAGTGACCACAATAATTGTTGTATTTACAGCTGCTTACACTTTTTTCCTGTATAGTATTTTTGTACATATGTATGTTAATGCCTTATAAAAGCTATTACACAAGTGGTAATAAATTCGCTACATTAATAAGAGTTGCATCAAAAATACACTCTGCTTCGCGACACTTTTAACACACAACATTTTTTTTTTTAATTAAAACTAATTTCAATTATATAGAAAATTTACATTTTCACAAAATTATAAGACGAGCTGAATTGCAAAACTATCGTAATTTTACACGATGGATATCAGTATTACCAAATATCGATTGCAAACATCGCACAGATTAGCCACAACAAAAGATAAAAAAAAAATTGGGCAAAAAATATTCAAAAAGATATATTTTAAAATAAGTTTTGGTTAATTGGAATGACAACTCATACATAAATAATAATATCAAAAATATGCTGTCATATGCGTCATAGATAACAGAAATTTGTGATTGGACTTGGATATTCGGAAAGAGACTAATTTTTAATTTCTTTTAATTAAAAAATGAATACAAGTATCCGATAAGATGATAAGCGTCAACACTTCTAATATCTAGTATTATAAATAAATTTGGAGCTATATCAAGTATCACTTTGATTATAGTTTGCCCAAGTAAATGGTGTTTCAATTTCCCATTCGTTCCGGAAGACGAAGCTGTGTGATTTAGCCGTAAGGTATGGAATCATCTTGCTTGTCTAGCGAATGAGAATATCGATATTGATTAGTGTATCGATGTTTTCAACATCGCTATGATGTGGCAAACTTCCTTTCTGCATGTGCTGTGTTGTCGTTGAATGAACCTGCGATATGTCTGCCGAATTAATAACTGAGTTAAAAAAGCTTACGAGCTTGGTATGTACTGTTGATGTGGGTAACTTGAATCAATTCGTATAAATTTGAAAACTTCCAACAGGAACGCGCTGCTACTGAGTTGCATGATGAAATTGAATGTACAAAACGGGAGCAGTTATTGCCGGTTGGGGAACACAACAATGATCTAAGCAAGCTTAAACTTACAAATACGAAACTAAAAGTTCGTCTAGCTATTATCAAACAAGTGAGTGATGTTAAAAATTATGAATATACATGATTATAAAATGATTATTGTTTTGTTTGCAGTCAATAGCTGAGGAGAATAAAACAAAATCTGAAATGCATCTAGATGATGATCTCTCTATTACGGAACACTTGGAAAAAGTCTTTACAAAAGCAATTGCCACAGCGTATCCGAACTTTTGCAATATTCCAGTAATTATTGCACCTGTGAGCGCATCACCGAAATTTGGCGATTATCAATGCAACAACGTCATGGGGCTAGTCAAGAAAATGAAAGAAGCTGGCATTAGTAAATCCCCTCGTGAAATTGCTGCAGAGATTCAAAAGTGCTGTCCAGACTCTCCAATTATAAAGAAGATGGAAGTGGCCGGTGCTGGTTTCATTAACGTTTTTCTCAGCAAGTAAATTGAATGTGCAATTATTTTCATATATATTTTTTTTATTAAAAGTTTATATAATTTTATATTATTTGCAGGGAATATGCGGTAAATTCAATAACAAATATTCTGCGTGATGGCATTAAGCCGCCAAGAGTGCCTAGAAAACGCGTCTTAGTCGATTTTTCTTCACCCAACATTGCAAAGCAAATGCACGTCGGACACTTACGTTCTACCATAATAGGCGAATCAATTTGCCGCCTTCTCGAATTTTTGCAACACGATGTTATTAGGATAAATCACTTAGGTGACTGGGGTACGCAATTTGGTATGCTAATAGCGCATTTGGAAGATTGTTTTCCCAATTTTGTAAACGAAAGTCCACCAATTGGAGATCTTCAGGAGTTTTACAAGGAATCTAAAAAGCGGTGAGTTACCACAAGTGAATATTTTTGCTTCTGACATGCGCTTCCCATCCTTCATGATTTATTTCAATTATATTGAACCCCATAAGGTATATATATTCTTAATCAGGATCAACATGCAGATCTCGGAGACTATAAGAGCTAAAGACTTTTAATTTGGAATATAGATTCTTGTATATCCTGCGCAGACCACATTTTATCGAAAACTGCCTCGGTCGATTATAGATACATTTCCGATAGCAATAAATGTCACAATTTTAAAGGCAAAATCTTCTTAATAATACAGAATATTTATATGCATGTTATGAATCAACAACTACTCAATGTCATTTAAATCGAATAAGAAGCACACCAACTATAATCCAAAACGTATTCTTATATTGATGTCGTTACTATCAGGCGCTAGTATTTTGTGTATGCAATAATATGCGCGTAAATGTGTGAAAAAAAGATTGACATTCGTGCACATATTGTATGTATTTACTCTTCGGTGAATACTTACATTTGAGTGTGCGATATTTAAAGGTGAAATTTGGTAATAAAACTAGAATAGATTTAACAGGGTTCAGTGTATATCGTAGTCAACGTTACCATTTTCTTTTTTTTTCTTAAATTATACTTAATTTTGGATGGTTGAATTACCAGCTTATTACCAGGGTATGTAATATTCGGCCTGCCGTAAAAAACCGTTCTTTCTTGTTTAATTGTAAGATCATTGAGCGGGTGAAAACCCATATACAATTCCAATAGTTTGCCAATAGGTAAATCCTGAAGCTTTTTAATTTTGATAATTGTAATCTTTTTCAGTTTCGATGCTGATGAGACTTTTAAAAAGCGTGCATACAATCGGGTTGTTTCTCTACAAGGCGGTGATCCAAATTCAACGAAAGCTTGGCAACTTATTTGTGATGAATCGCGAAAGGAATTTCAGAAAATTTATGATCGCCTGGACGTGACAATCACAGAACGTGGCGAATCATTTTATCAGTCACGCATGTTGGCAGTTGTTCAGCTTCTGCGAAGCAAGAGTTTGCTCGAACTGGATGAAGGTCGTGAAATCATGTGGACCGATGATAGTAAGAGTGGAATACCATTAACAATTGTAAAGTCGGATGGTGGTTTTACATACGATACTTCTGATATGGCAGCCATTAAGCATAGACTTGAAGAAGACCGTGCTAATTGGCTTATTTATGTCGTGGATTCTGGACAAAGCACACATTTTACTACCCTTTTTAAAGCGGCAGAGCGTTGTGGGATTTTAAATCTAAACGTTCATCGCGTCGATCACGTTCAGTTTGGCGTGGTTCTTGGTGAAGATGGCAAAAAGTTTAAGACACGTTCGGGTGATACTGTTAAACTCTCCGACTTGCTTGATGAGGGTATGAAATATTCCTTGAAGCAGTTACAGGAAAGAGGTCGGGACCAAATATTGACACAACAAGAATTGGTCGAAGCTCAAGAAGCAGCTGCATACGGTTGTATTAAGTATACCGATTTGTGTCACAACCGGATTAGTGATTATGTATTTTCTTTTGATAAAATGCTCGACGATCGTGGAAATACTGCGGTGTATTTGCTTTATACATATACGCGCATTTGCTCCATTGCTCGCAATTGCGGCGAAGACTTTAGCAATCTGGTTGCAATATTAGATAAACATAACTTGGAACTGAATCATGAAAAAGAGTGGAAACTTGCAAAAACACTGCTCAAATTTCATGACATATTAATTAAGTGTTCAAGTGGGCTATTTCTTCACTTTCTTTGTGAGTTCTGTTATGAAGTCTGTTCTGTATTTACAGAGTTCTATGACAGTTGCTATTGCATTGAAAAAAATAAGGATGGTAAAATAATTAAAATAAATCATAGCAGAATTTTGATGTGCGAGGCAACAGCTGCTCTGTTGCGAACATGTTTTAAAATCTTGGGCTTAAAAACAGTTTCTAAAATGTAATGAAAAGAAACCTATGAAATAAAGCTTACAACAATATGTATATGTTGTGTAAAAATACAAAAAATATTTTTTTTAAATAAAAAGTGTAATTATACACACAAATTTTGTAAAACATGGAAACCCGTTGACAATTTCTTTCCATTCACCAAATTAATTTACTCTGGATTTAAGATTTTACACGTCATATTTAGTTTTCATAGAATTGTGATATTCGATTTCTAGCCAAAAATCTTCAGAAAAAGGTAGTCGGTTTGTTTTTTAGAATAAATTTACCATGTCGGATCAAACAATTTTTAAAAATAACACCATATTGCTATTTTCCTTCACGATTCTTATTAAACAATACATATATTGAATTTTTTAGGATTTACTTTACTGTTGTTAATTTTTTGTCCGAGAAATATATGTAATCTGCCCTAACTACCGCAAGGAGTCATTTGACTCATGCAAAGATTCTGTATCTTGATTTCTATTTCTACTGATTGTGGACATTTTTTCTATTGCGAGATATATTTTGCTGCATGGTGTTATATTTGCTGACGGATGAATAGCCAATTTCAGTCTACTCCAATGTAATCCTACTCCTGCCAGTGTTTACGAACAGATAAATTTGCTCTAATATCTGAAGTTTGGTACAAATTCATCGAGAACAGTCAACGCACTCGTCAACCCACGCGTCAATGCACGCGCGCCTGCTATTTTCTTGTAATTGGAGTTCGAATACATGAAGTACAGGTAGGTTTAGTGTTAATAGAGAACTTTAAGAATGTACTCAAGTTCTGTTAATTTAATTATTCTTTACGAGAGTTTCGCACACGAGCTGACAAATTCTTTATCTTTTAAGGCAAATCTAAATTTTTTTGTTTAACTCTCTTAGGTTTAAAGCTATTTAGTTGAAACTTGATATTTGTCGATATTTTTGCTCCGTTTAATTAGGACACTATGTACGACCCGATCGAATTACTGTATTAAATATATCTGGCATAGTGACAATCGTTCCAATATATAAATTGATAAAACTACAAAAATAATAATATATATTTAATTTCAGTGCGATTGTTTATTGTTCGTTGCCAACAGATGCACATTTACTCTCCAAATATCTTAGAACCATTCCTTCTATTTTCATGCGAGAAGCAACTCTTTCTTTGATGCTGATGTTGCCCAATATGAATAGCGTTTCACATCTTTGACAAATTCCCATTCGTCCCGCAAGAGGTCGCTGTGTAATTTGTATTCTTTGCATTGCGTTTATTTACATCTTCGAAGTGAATGGTAAATATTTATAGTCATGGCTGATATTATCAAAAAAAATCGGACAATATATTGAGTGCAACAAAATGATTTGAAACATATCCGGCTGATGCATAAATGAATACAGAATTTTCGATCCCAGCATAATTTATTGCTGAATTATTACACCTATGCCATTCGATTCTTTTAAAAATGTTCATATTTTTTTTATTTTTTATCTATTCCGTAAGGTTTATTATTCGATAATGCATTTAAAGAGTGTTTATCACCTAGATTATTCCGCAATTTTATTTGAAGGATTAGAACACATGGAAAATAAATTTCAAAACATCGATGTATCGATGCTACAAAGCAGCTTCTTCCAACACTGTTCAGCAACACATCAGTACTAAATTAATGAAAATGATTCTGTGAATATACTTTATCAAAAATACAAAGAAATAAATTCTTTTTATACAAGATGGCGCATAAAATTGTAATTTGAAGTTGTTAATTTAACTCCACTGCTTTGCTAAATTGTAAATAATTCAAAATATTTAATTTGTATTATAATTGATACAAATCATAAGGTTAAATATGTGCAGTAAATCGGGAATATCGGCTTGCATTTGCTAATGATCCTTTAATCTGCCAAGATGCAACACAAAATGGCTTCAGCTTTATTTATGTTCTCCTTAGTAATTAACACATTTGAAATGTCCTGAACTTATTAAAAATTCCAAAAAATTCGGTCAAGCTATCTTTGTCCGTCTGTCTATCTGTCTGAGTATAAATATAAGTTCCCAGATGACGTGCGCATATTAAGGCTATATTATTTGATCGATAACTGCTCGCATGTGGGTTATCGATGCCAAATATTTTTTAGGAATTTGAAAAAGTCGGTATTATGATAGTTAAAAATGACTTACCAGGTAGGTTATTGTATCTCTTAGTCGATCACTCTCGACTAGTGCATTATTACTTTTTTATTTTTAGTTTTTCATCGTAACACAGCTAACGTGGACAACTATACCTTTGGCAGTTTCATATTTTATCCTTTACACAGGTTCATATTTTTGCGACACTAAGTTTTATATCATGTGTTGAAAATGCTTTTAGTAGCATGCAACAAGTGCATAAGCCAAATGTTATTTTACTACTAACTGATGATCAGGATGTTGTGTTACACGGTATGTATCCACTTCAAAAAACCAGTGAATGGTTTACCAAGATGGGGGTACAGTTTACGAATGCATTCACCAACACGCCCATTTGCTGTCCGTCGCGAGCAAGCCTTTTGACTGGACAATATGCGCACAACCACAGGACCCACAACAATTCGGTCACAGGTGGCTGCAACGGACATCTCTGGCGTCAGAAATCCGAACCACGTGCCTTGCCTGTACTGTTACAAAAACATGGCTATCACACATTTTTTGCTGGCAAGTACTTAAACCAGTTCAAGGGGGCTGAGGTTCCGCCCGGCTGGAATGAGTTTTATGGCCTTCACGGTAATTCAAAATACTACAATTATACACTGCGAGAAAATAAACAAAATGTAAGCTATACGGATACATATTTGACGGATCTGTTAAAGGATAAAGCAGAAACCTTCCTTCGTAATATGGTGGGCCAACAGAATCAATCGCCATTTTTTGCAATGATTTCGCCGCCAGCCGCTCACGCACCCTTTACACCTGCGCCGCGTCACAAAGGTTTCTTTTCTGAAGTGAAAGCATTGCGTACTCCGAGCTTTAACGCACCTGATACAGGTACGTCTGTTGCACAGTTTCATATATTTGCATATTTTTAAAATTTTTATATTTCCTACAGATAAGCATTGGTTGGTTGGATCGGCTCAACATTTGTCAATGGCTTCAATTCGCAGAATTGACGAGTATTTTCAGAGCCGGTGGGAGACACTGTTGGCAGTTGACGAAATGATGGAAACCTTGCTGGCTGTGCTAAATGAGACGCACGCCCTTGAGAATACTTACATTATCTACACTTCGGATAATGGTTACCACTTGGGTCAATTTGCACAGCCATTTGATAAACGACAACCATATGAGACTGACATCAAAGTGCCCCTACTTATTTCTGGACCAGACGTGCCAATTGGTCTCTCAACTGATGTTGTTGTCAGCTTGCTGGACCTTGCACCTACCATATTGGACTGGGCAGGAATGTCGGTGCCCAACTATATTGATGGCCGTTCTTTTAGAAACCAGCTGTTATCGCAGCACGACTCGAATCGAGATCAACAAAATATACTGTTTATTGAATATTGGGGCGAAGGAAATGATGAAACCTATAATTCAAAATGTCCGGGGCAGCGTTCGGACCATTTAGCGCAGTGCACTTTAGAAGCAGAATGCCATTGCCAAGATGCATGGAATAATACATACAACTGTATTCGTGATTTTCGATATAGCCTCGATCGAATTTATTGCGAGTTTCGGGATACTGAGGTAATGATCATAATATATAAAAGATCGAACACATAACTAACACTTTATGTCTTCCTATAGCATTTTGTTGAGGCATATGATCTGATACAGGATCCTTATCAATTAAAAAATATGGTTAATGAATTGCTTCCCATTGAACAAGCTATATACGGAATTTTAATTCAAAATCTCACTAAATGTGTTGGGAAATCGTGCCATATTTGACTTCATTTCTTCTTGAAGAATATTATGTTGTGACTAAGATAATATATTATATTTATATATATTTTTGTTGCTATGACACTTTTACTGAAACAATTTTTTTTTTCAAATTGAGTATTTCTTATAAATAAAACGAAAATCAAAAATGTGAGTAGAAAATTGTATTTAGTTGATTTTATTTCTGATACCGCAAACCGACATTATTAATTCAATTTAATGTGAACAATGTAAACAATCCGTAAAAATTCAACTCCAATTCTATATGAATTGGACACTTCAGTAAACTTTCAGAAGAACTAACCGAATTTGCTCTTACATATTGATCCTATTGTTTTATTAACTTACTGCCCAATTGGGCTGCCGCCTTTTCCATTGAGAAGAATTGATAACATTTCAAAATACATAATGAATAGTGTTAATTGGGAAAAACTCGTATTTTCTTATTTAGTGTACTCAATTTATTTAGTGTACTTTATTAAGACTAAAAATAAAGTAAACAACGGCCAATAGTTTATTTTATAAACACGTATAGGGTGTAGTCAACACGATGAGACGACGTTTAGAATCGAACTGTTTGCTCTGATGAGCATTTCTTTATTTTATACAAAAATCTTAAACCTAAATAATATGAAGCCGCTTGTAAGGCGACCTCAGGTTATGTATTTATCTTATCCTTCTAAGAATATGATGTTTATTCTTCTAAACATGTGATGTTTATTCTTTTAAGAATGTGATGTTTATTCTTCTAAGAATGTGATGTTTATTTATCTAAAAATAGCTGAGCTTTAACTGCAGCCATTTGAAAGTCGTCTTTATATGATATTTTGTCATTAAAAATGAGCTGAGCTTTGCAGCGTCTTATGTTCATACTTGATCACGTGTCCTTAATGCTTCATAAGTCTTGGTTGTGATTGCTGGTTTCGGAGCAAGACGATAATCATCGAACAATGAGTTGGGTAAATGAGCTACTTTTAATATTTGTTCTTAACCCATATAATTTTTTTGTTAAAAAGTAAATAATAATACATTGTGCTTCAGCTTTAGATTTTGAGAGCAAAAACAATAAACATGCTACAGAGAAGCAAAAGAAAAATAAATTTTAAAATATGCTAAAATGCTCAGCATATGCCTAAATACGTTTTCAAACATAAAATTGAAATGTGCTTTGTTTTTTAAAGACGCTTCTCATTACAGACGAGAAATTGCCACAATCTCAAATCCGTTCCATTTATATATTATTATAAGCAAGATGTTGGGTGCAAGAGGCTTTTATCTGAGCAGGATTTTTGTAAGTGCAAGCAATGTCGACACAACAAATACAGCCAATTTTTCATATTTACTATTTCCTCTTGCAAGCATTTTACTTATGCTCCAGTGTCCGACGCATGCATACTTCCACAGAAAGCTTAGGCGTATTTTCGATTTGACGCTTTTGCCCACATATTTTGACTTGATTTGTGCGGTTTTTCGAATTACTGATAGATAAAATGTGATTTTATGCATACTTGATGAACTGATGTATTTAAATAATTATTTATTAGTATAGTTCGGCTTGTATTTAATTCAGCCCCACAGCTAATGAAAGTGGCTTGTATTCATGTGTAGTCATGGAAGATTATTCCATATATAAAAAATTCGGAATTTTCAGATCAGAAAAGTGTGTAACTTAAACATACCTATAACAAATACTTACTTTATATTTGTGTATTTATTTCCAAATTTGAAGGTAGATTGTGGGTGATTCCAACTCTTTAATAGTCACCCCTATTCAGGAAAGCCTACTCCATTGCTTGATAGCCAAATTCGAAGTTTGGAAAAAGATTTAAAGATATATCTTTCACTGACATATATCTAGAGCTACCAAGTTCGGAAAAGTCGGTAACTTCCCAATTGCTTATATTGTTGGTTGCAGATATATATATGTATATATATGTGTAAATCATAACATCTGGTTCTAAATGAGCATCAACAGGTTAAACGATTTAGTCATTTAAGTGTGTCCATTCTATTTTCATTCTGGTTAATTTTTAAAATGAACGGATTTATATGGAAAACAACTATAAGGGATCGGAAATGTTTTATACTATTATTAATTTGTACACAATTATCGAATGATATTTAAATTCGTGTTTTCGCATTGTCCTCGTCACATATTGGATGGTGACGATTTACGGGATCGTGAGTGAGGCTTAGATGGGCTTTTGAGGCTGCAGCGGGAGTTGCTGCGTGCTTTGAAGCTGCTATCGTTCCATGGCTCTGTGACACGTCCAAACCAATTTACCAAATCCAACACCTCTAGCTGCAATTATGTACGAGCGTAATGAAGATGAAACCTTTAAAAAAGTGAACTGCATCATACCTGTAATGTTTGCGGTAATTCCTTAAAAATTTCACATTTTGTTAAATGGGAGTGTTGTGATAGAAATGAAAGACAGTTCGTTTTTAGCAAAGTTGCTACGTAACGATCAGCTATACCCAGCAGACAGACAACCGAATCCTCATCAATCAGCGAGTTTAAAGTAGTTTCGCATAGTTCCTAAAGACACAAAAAGACAGTTTAAAGAAATAAAAAATTCGATAACTAGGCTAAAAAGCGACCTTTAGGTTGTCAAGTGAGTATCGATCGGCAAGTAGCATTAGTTCGCATAGTTGTTCAGCTCCCACTGTTCGATCAATAGGTGCACCATAAAGATATAACAGCAGCCTCCGAAAGATTACCGGTGAAGTGTCTGTGATGATGATTTTTCTGTTAATAGACTCTTGCATTCCCGACATCAACGCTTTCTTAAACCAGTCGCACCGCGAAGCCACAATTATACGGTGTGCTTTGAGGCTGTGGATTTTTAGTGTTCCATGGTTTGCCTCAGCATGCAACGCATATGTGGACCTACCCTCTTCAGTAGGAACGGACGGTGCATATGTGTGAACCTCGAACTCCATATCCGCAAGCTGCGCCGAGTGAAGCAACCGTAACGCATTTTTAGATAGGTTGCTGTGGGCTGCAATAGGTGGCTCGCATAGGTGTCTAATTAAGTTGAGCTGCTTGGCAGTAAACAATTTTTTAATTAATCACATGAGATAGCCGACAATGTCTTTAGTCACTATAACTATCTGTACCTTAATACTTTTGTAGTCATAATAGTGGTTCACAGGCGTTGCTCCGGTATTGGTTTGATCGGGATCCAGATTATTCTCATGGTCAGCCATCTTACAATCATTGTGCACTTGAGTTGAAGGCTCCAAGAGGCCTAGCTCTATAATCGAATTTAAAAATTCTTCTTTTCTAACCAGCTTACATATTTGTTCGATTGAATGTCGTAGCGCTGATTTGTGGTCCAACAACTTTAGAATAACGCCGTTCTATAAATAAAAACAATTAAAAGTTTTTTAGTCCAAATTGTAAAAATTGCTTATTTGTATATCAGAGATTGCTTGATATCGCTTGAGCAGGTATGATATGCTGATTATTCTCTTTATTGGCTGTGGCTCAATATATTAAATTAAATATATAAATTATATAAAACATCAGCTAAATTCAACCTCTGCTAGCTTAGCTTATATAGCCCTAAGCGAATTCAGCTAAAATAAATGTTTAGCTACTCACGATTTGACTTGTGGCCAGCTTAAAGCAAAATTTGAACTCTTTCCAGCCCAGTTTATCATTCAGGCGATCCGACAAATTCTCAATGATAAAGATATATGCTGGTATGTCGACAATAAGCTGTTCAAGATTTTGATTGATAGTACTGCGCTTGCTGAGAAGGTCCATTTCGCAGAATGCCATCCTAAATCAAAAGTCACAGCTTAGTGCAAAAGCTCCAATCATGAATTATGTATTATATCTCTCTCACTTTTTGTCCTTAATAATCTCCAAGGCTGCAGTGATGCGTCCATATATATCACGCATTTTGCGTACTTCGTACATATAGAGCACAAACTTTAGGTCGTTCTCCGCGGAACTGAAACGCTGCTCCGAAGGATTATCGTAGAGTGTTAAGCCAATTGGTGGACCGCGGCGAGGATGCGGTGATAATAATTCCCTGCGTGGTGCTATTATTCCCCTGTTAGGACACTGCATCTGCATTGCAATTCCACCTTCCGACTGATGTGGCTCCAAGGACTGGTCCAAGTCGTTGCACTTTAAGTCCTAAATAAAAAGAATCGAGCGGCACAAAAAAATAACTTGGTAATTCAACATAATATAATATTATTAACATTAGCTAAGCAACCACTTTATCCTACCTATTTCAATGAGCTGAATTTATTCAGTTGACTCACCTTGCACATAGTGTCCAACGAGCTTTTTATTTCCTCTATCACAGTGGTTAAAATCAATAAAGTAGATTCAATCTAATAAATACATCGCAAGTTAAAAATGTGAGTTGCGAACAAATTAAAGTCGTACCTCAGGTACAAGATAATTCACCAAAACTTCCTTCTCATCGATGCTTAGACCCACAAAGACTCCACGAGTGTTGCGTAGTAATTGCTGGACTTGGGCTATAAATATCGGAATGCGAGTGCGAACGTATTTGACGATTTCGTTTTTTTGATAGCGCGCAAGGTGACTGGCGTCCTTAATGAAAATGTTGCAAAATTGGAGCACCTTCGCACAGCCTTTAATCAGAAAGATACGAAGAAAAAGCTTATTATGGCTATTATATTAAATAAATAAATAAATAAATGAAGACTAACTTGGTTTCACATCACATTTGAAGTAAGAATTCTAATGTCAAGACATTTACATTAATGAGGATAGGTGATTACCCCTGTCACCAAAATCTATACATCTGATGCAGTCAAATGATAAAACGTAATTTTTACTTGCTGGTTATCTCCTTCAAAAATATGTTTATTAATTTCCAATATTTTAAAACCTGCCGACATCTCTCAGCTTTATCCTAAAATAATGAAGTTTTATCGCTAGTCACTAAATATTTAAGATATTGTGCAGTACCGGAAGAAAGGGGTTACGTTAGAGCAAGTGCAACGTTCTGAGGCTAACTAAAGTGAAGTTCTTTAGTTGAATATATAAACATTACATTTTGGCGTACCAGATCTGAGGCTTAAAGAAGACAAAGGTAACAATCAACTCAAAAATATACAAAATATCTCGTTAGAAATAAAAATAAACAAAATATTAAATGTACCCAAGTGCGACTTTAATCTTGTCTCGCTTAGTCTTACCTACGGCACATTCTCGCAAACTGTCCTTAAACGTTGCGTAGAGCAGTGCTGGCTCGTGGGAAATGTTAGCAGGATCAATGTGGCGGATGACGCGGTTAAGGATGCTGTGCAAATCCATGGTGACGTTGACGACAACTTTAGGATATTATTCAAAAGTTAAGAATATGAAAACGAATGATGGGTTTTCATGTCTTACTCACACTTTTTAAGTTGCAATAATCTCAGGTACTTGCGTGTTGGTTCTACCAGCTTTATTAGCGAGGGCTGGGTTTCGGCAAACTGTATAAGCTTCTCACATATATCTTCATCGAGTTCTGGCAGCAAGGACTCTGTATAAAGCCAGTGCAAGATAGCGGTAAGTAGAAATGTGGGTAGATTGTAGAGCACCCCGACCGGTGTCAGCGGCGATGGTGGCGGCGTTTCCATCGAACTGGGAAAGGGTAAAGGGCTGCGTGCGCGATATGGCGACAGGGGTGGCCGTCTAGTGTTGCACACAGCTACACCAGTGGCTAAGCCACTTTGTGGAATTGAACAGGAAATGGGTTGCTGCATCATGTCTTGACAAAAATTAAAAATATTTTTGCATTGCACCTGACACACCTCAAGGTGCGAATCTGAATGTGAGTTAGGAGGAAACCGCCGCATGCCACCACCATCCACGCTCTGCATTCCGTTGCCTCCATCTCTTGCTGCTCCAGTCACATCTTGCACATTACCATTGCTTAGACAGTTGAAACTATTACTTAAATGGTGCAATCGCTGCGCTCCCAGACCACCACCAGTCGCCGTTGTCAATAGCTCCAATTCGCAGGGTGGCTGTAGATAAATAGGGGATAGACTTAAAGATGGCCATGATTTTTGTTGCTCATCGCCTCCGGTAGCTCCCGCGGTCACAATTGAAATCTTTACTGTATTAGGATTCGACACTTTGGGTAATATGAGTGGAGGTTTTAGGGTGAGGGGATTCGATGATTTGAGGACACTTTTGGTGCACATGCTGCAGTCGAATCCATTGAGTCGCAGCAGAGAGGCATGGAGGGCATACTCGTAGCCACTTGCACACTTCACCATAACATCGCTAAAATATTTGTCTAGCAGAGCTTCTCCAAAGCTAAATTGCTCCTCCTGGCCAGCGGCCTGATCTTCCTGGAGTCTCCTGCATTCAACCGCATACCAATTCTCACAGCTAAGCACCAGCGTGTCAGTCGGCATTAATGTACTGGTCTGCAGTGTAGAAAATTTGAAAATATGTAATAGTTTTTGGCTTTTGGCCAATTTGGTGGATGGATGCTAAATGGCTTACACTAAACTCAATGCTGTGTCCGGCAAAAGCGCCAAATATAAGACGGGGATTGACCTCGTACACATCAAACGTCTCACAACTAAATAACACACTTGCTGAATCACAGCAAGTGCCGCAGTCTTGTATTTCAGGAAGTGGGCTGACAAGATCATTGTACCAGGTAATGTCATTGGTATCGTCTAGGCGAAATTTAATGCTATATACAAAATAATATTCAGTTAATTTGCTATTAATATAAGACACTCATACACTTACCCCTCCAATCCGGATAACTCGTGCTTGCCCTCAAATGTGCAGGCAACAATCTATATCAATAATATAAGAATGAAATTAATGAATACAACAATAATTTATCAGAAAAAATTTACCTCCCAGGTTCCCAGAAATGTGTGCTCGGGCGCCATGTTAACAAAATTATTTTTTTGTTGTCACTTTAGCTTGATGTGAATTGAAATGAATGAGAATATATATTATGAGAGTTTAGCATGTATTAGTAATATTATGCCGTACTTGCGCCGGTTAAATTTTTGCCACGTCAGTAAAAGACATACGTATAATTTTGCATTTGTGATTTTTCCTTATGCGATTGTGTAACAATTTTGTACGGATTATATTGCATTTGTTGCATTCTGCGTAATTTTTTCTGTTGATCTATTTGCACTCATTTAAGTTATAAACCAAAAGCTATGAAAAGAAATGTTAACTGAACTGACTCCATTAGCTACTGCTGCCAGGCAGGAGCAACTTTGTGCAGAGCATGCGCAATGCGGACCCGCGTATCATCAATTTGTATATACTTTTTGTCATCCTTTGGTCTCTCAGTTTTGTCATTGGCAAATAAGCATTAAGAGATGCGATTCCGCTCACGAGATTTCCCTCAAAAAAATATGAATTAAACGAGCTAGCACGGAATTACAATATGCTTTGACTTTCAGAACTTGTCTATTCATTATTCTTTTTTTTTCTGCAAATAGCACAAAAAACAAATATACCTATAGATACGCATGTATCAGAAAAAATACATATTTATGTATAAATATATATTTTTTATTCATTTTCTTGCAGTGCTTTTTGTTTGTACATTATTAAGCTTTGTTTATTACATTTGCAATGCTTAGTAGTATTCCTCTTTGTATACTATTCTCACTATCTTAAACCCAAAGATTTGAAATGGCAAACACTGTTTTTTCTATATATCATAAGGTCACCAGGAATAACAAGAATTTTACACAAACATATTCATATACCTAACCAGAACAATTTCAATTAATATATAAAGAATCATTTAGATAATATATGTTTTGAGAACATTATGAATACTGAAATAAATACTGAAAGTCATTTTATTAAATTGAAAATCTGAATATCTTTACATTATTACTCTTAAAATAACACTTTTTGTGTCCTTTTGTCACCAAGTACAAGAGTTAAAGTTTTATTTTTATTTTTGAGTGGATTTATTATTAATATCTCTTAGTCTCTAAGAAATCGTTATGGGAAATTGATCCATCTGCTCTCTCCATAATTTTGCTCAACTTTACTATAGCCATTCATACAGATTTCGTGAACTTATTGTTTATAAAGATATTATCTTAGAAATTAAATTATTATTTCTAGAGTATATTTCTAAATCAAAGTGTTGTGCTCTTAAGTCCAGGGTTGATTTAATCTAAATAATCTAGTAAAAATATATATAATTTTCAGTTTATTTTATATATTTCTTAATCAATGTACTATCATTAGTATTTAAAGATTTGACACAAAATATAACTGTTATATATAGTTAATAAAGTTATTAAATTTAATTTGAAAATATTGACAATTTAAAAGCGACCGGAACGACTTCGTTCGTTCAAATTGTTGTTCTTCTGTGTTCTTTTAAAAGTATCAGTTTTCAGAAAAAAAATATTTCTTTTAAACTGAAAAAAATATATAAATATTAAAAAAAAAAACCTTCTAATTTTCAGGTCGCTTTTCTAAATTTCTAAGTGATTTTCCAAAATATACACAAAAAATGTACATCTAAAAACAATAATTATTTTAAGACAAAGTATTTGGTTAGATTATTAAATTTGTGACAACTAAAATTGTTGCGTTTCAACTTTGAGAACAAACTATGCACGCCCATATTCTGTAGGTATCTACCTTTAAATCATTCTCACTTTGACAAATAGTTGAATGAATTCTTGGGTACTCAGAAAGTTGCACAATTTTGATGTGCCTCCTAAGTTAAATAAACACAACTAACGAAATCAGATAAATCTGTGTGGCTATATCAATTCGGCAATCATTATATAAAATGCGTTCACATTCATTTCCACATGTTTGTTTTTACCCTTTCACCTATTATGGGTACAGCAGCAAGAACATTGAAGTCATGTGTTGTTTTTTTTTTCTTTTTTTTTTCTTTGGAAAATTGGCTGACAGCCGCCCTAATCGGAAAACTAAATGCAAAGTCAGAGAGTGCAGTTGCTGCGACGGCGACGGCGCAATGGAGCTGCTACGCGCAAAATTCATTCATACTAAAGCAGCTGCTCTCTTGCTAAGGTGCTCCGAATCGGGATGGCACCCGTGCTCTTGCTCTGGCTTCCATTGCGGAGCAACCGTTTATACATTCCACCAGTGGTTTGGGTGCTCAGATATCAAAAATCGCTCGGAAATTGCTTACGTTTCTCTCAATGGCGCTACTCTCTCTCCTTCTATCCCTCTCTATCTATCCTGAACTCTCTGAAAAGCGCTGCGCAACTGAGGCAACATAAGCACAGAAAAATCCATTTTCCACATTTTCTAGCTGCGAACACGGGCTCTGATTGTTGTGTGCGGCGGACGTCCTTGTCCAGTGTACGTTGTTTACTGTCCGCGCAAAAAGAATCACCATCATAAAAATAAGAAAAAACATTTTTGAGTTATTACCTCAACAATTGAAAATTTCAAATAAGTAAAGTACATGCATGCATACAGCATACATATGAATTTGTATGATTTAAACTAAAATTCCATAGTAAAATACTGCGCAATAAAAAGTGCACAAAAATTATTTCACTTTTCTTTTCTGTGAATTTGCTGATTGCTTGTTATTGCAAAAAAGAAAAAAACAAAAAACATATACGTGAGTGCACACTTAAAGCAAAGATTAAATGTATTTAACAATTGAAATCAGACAACCGATGGTGAAATGAAGAAATGGTGAAATTTCGACACCAAATGAAGCCAGACGCAAAGAGGTAACGAAAATGTTTGCATGTGTGAAAGCCAAATGTGTTGATGTGTTAGCAATGACACTGAATTTGTGGTAGAAAATTGTATGCTGGCAGTTATGAACATATGTATGTATCTATGTATATTTGTAACAGCCTTGTGGGTTGACATATCTCTTTAATGTTTACCAATCTAACTTTTTCTTTTTTACATTCTTTTTATATCATTAAAAACAAGGGAATGTGGTGAATGGATTTTTTTTCGCTTTATTTTATATTATACACATATTTGCAAAATTGCTTAGGTTAACAAAACCACATCTAAAGTTAAGTTATATTAAATATTTTTTTGTTTTCTACGATCAACCATATGTATGCATCTAAGTTAGGTTGCCACATAAAGCATCACCAACCACCACAACTCCACACGCCCACCGCTCCATCCCTCCACCCCTCCACACAAGCACACAAGCACACGCTGTGTATGACCTTGCCAATATTCATTTTCAATGGGTAAAAAGCGTATAATAAAGTTGTTCAAACTTGAATAAATATTTAAAAGGCAGAAAAATTAATTAATACAAATCTGTAATGTGAGCGCAATTTAGAGCAGACTCTCCTGGCGATAGCACTCTTATTTATTATTCTTTAGTTTGTGTATTGATTGTGGCAAAATATTTGTTGTTGCTCTGTGTTATTCCCATTTTGCTGTCGACAAGGTCAGCGCATCCGGGGTAGTTTGATAAGTTAGTGAATTTTTGGATAACAGATATTTTTTTGGCAAAGCTGTGCTTTATTTCTCTTTACGCCAGATTATTATCTATATTGCCCCTTCGGAAATAGAAACTAGTTTTTTGTTAGGTGCTCATAATCATAAAATGTTGTTATCAATCCAAGCAACAGATGTTTTGTTACAAATTGCAGTTTCTCAAAGAGGGTATAATGAAGTCATGCAAATGTATGGCTTCTCTGCACCCGCCAATACATTCAGTTTTAGTAGCCGATTCCATAAAACCATTCGCGTCTGTCTGTTTGCTATCTCAGAATGCAACCTGAAGACTTCAAATTCAGAAAATAATTTTTTGTGTGTTATGAAATCGAAATCTTCCAAAATTAAAAGCTACATTTTAAATTTTATAACTCCTTTACAATTTTTGTGTAAGAAATGCTCTTGCCTCACAAGTCATGAGTACCAATACTCTGTACACTTTTGATGATAGAGTTTCCCTGACAACCGCTTTCGCAAGATGCATCTTTCCCACATATTATCAGCTGCTGTATAAGCTTATATTGGTACAGAGTATTTCATAGTCGATAACTTCCAACAGCTCCATGTCCATGCCCATCTGCCTGGACAATCGTCTAATAAATATTAAATTTGGTGTTTTAAAATTTTTGAAAAATTGCCAACAAGATCAAAAATGAACAGAAAACGGTTGTAATTAGTTTTAAGTTCATTTTCAAAGATCGTGGTACAAATTAATGAAAAACAGCATATGCATATATTAAAGTAAATACATTATTTTACAAGTTTAAAGTAATTTTTTTTAATTTATTGCAAGCCATTTAATAATTATTAATATTAAATATTTTCTGGTGTCAACAACAATTCACGAAGTTCTTTTAACTATTCGACAAATTGTACAAATTTACATAAGTTTGCTAAGAGAAATAATAATGGCAGTCAGTTTAAAACTTCCTACAAATTAATAAGTTGTTTCAATTTCGTTCAATTTTCTATTTACATTTTGGAAAATATTTTATTGGTAACGAGTTTCGATAAGTAAAGAAAATATAATTTAAAATTGGAAGGAATATGCTTATTAAGATTCAGTTTATGATTAAAAATAATACACAAATCATAAGTACATTTTATGTAATCAAATTGTTTGCCATTAAGAAAATATTTACTTAAATTTATTTGGCACTAGAAAATGTCTAAATTTACAATTACTACAAGCTTTGATCACAAAAAGAATTAGAAGTCGACGAAAAAGGCCTTACAGGAAAAGTAGGCATCTGCATCACGGACGAAAGAACAATTGTGTGTTCCTTGCGGTGTCTTGGAGGTGACCTCTAATAATATGTAGTATCTATGTATATATTTATTTATATATTTAAATTGAGGTGCAATTGCGACCTATTAGATCTATTGTGCCCCTTTCTGAGCTTATAGCTCCTCCATCAACCCCAGTTCCTGCATGAATGCTAGAATCTTTGATGGGCGAGGGCTTCTATGTCATTGACATTCAGAACATGCATACCTCGGATGCTGCATCTTTTCCTGGATAGGGCGATACATTCTGTTAGGATGTGAGTTGAGCACTCCTCCTCGACTTCACAAAACCAACACTGATTGTTACTATAAATACCCATTTTAAAATAAAAATAAATAAATTAATATAGTTGCATATGCATATATTAAATTCAGTTTAATCAGTTTAAATGGAAAACTTATCAAATTTTGCCAAGATGATTGATGTTTGTTTCGATATTTACACACGAGTGACTAAGTTCTGGGAAATGCTTTACCACGTCAATATGGCTAAGCATCTGGCAATTGGCAAGCATTTGCATTTGGGTGGTTTTGTATCTTCTACTCGAGCTTTCTTTATGCGAAGTGTAAATAAATAAAACCTTTTTTATCTCTTACAAATTTTAAGCTACATACACTTAAAATGGTTTCTTCAGGGAATATAACAATTCAATACACCACAACAAGTCGTAAGACAGAAGACATGTGCAAATCCTTTAAAACTTACAAAAATAATAATATTTCGAGGAGCGATTTTAAAATTAGGTCTTAACAGATTAACTTCGGTCTACAATTGTATTTTATTTAAGGTGTGCCTAAGATTCTTTTTTTTTTGTCTTCTAATAAAATTTTGTAAATATCTTTTTTTAATTTTTTTTTGTATTGATTTACAAAAGCCTTGATAAAAATATGTTGCATGCACAATCTGCCGTTTTTTTTTTCTATATACACAGTAAATTAGTATTTATTTATTATTATTGTTAATAAAACAAATTCGTACGGAATTAATATATTTAGTACAGCAGTGCAAGTGAATTCCAAAATAACCAACAGATAATTCAAGAGGGACGAGTACAACACAGCCGTTAACGGCTACGAAAGCAGGAAACCTCCTGCACAATCGGAAACTCATTTGCCAACAGTTTGAAACGAACTTCCTGTCTAACGGCGCCGTTATTCAGACAACACTGACATCAGCAGCATAGCCTGCGACCCTTAAAAACGCCTATTTAAATGTAGGAGAGATAATCAATATTGAGCCAGACACATTAAACGTGTATTTAACCAAAGTAAACTTACCTTGGTGCGTCAATTGTTACTTTTGAGAGAAAGTAACAGACCAATTTTATAAATGCATCCGGCTGCACAGAAGTATATATATTATTCTGATGTGAAGTATCAGACTACAAGGTCCGGAAGAAATAAGAGAGTTTAAGTTATGTCAAATATCCATCTTGCTATCTGACTTTCTACTTGATCGTTATTTGTTTATACTAAAATATATGTTATTCTTATATAACCGGTCCACACTCTTAATGCCCTTTTGTTAAAAAAAATTAACGAAAATCAAAGCAAATTTTGAAGTTTAATTTGTAGAAAAATAAAAAAAATGACGAATTTATATAGTTGAGAATCATGATAAGTGGTGGGAAGATTTCTGTAGATTTTCATAAAAAATCGGCGTATAAATTTTACTAAGAGACTATTTACTGATATGGATTCGGTTTTCGCATAGTTTATATTTATGATATTCAAGAATTTTTTTCTTTTATTTGCAGCACAGATTTGATACACAAGGATGTGATGGCATTCGGGTAGATGCTTGATCATAGGCCAGGAAGCAACAAGATCAATTATATCGTGATTTGATCTATTGCCGGAGGAAAGGATCTTACCGTAATATCTTCGACGACTCATCTATAGATTAGCGACACTGTCATGGAGCCGCCTGGCGGACTGCCACCAGATCGAGATCAGCAGTTGGCTTTTCGCAATTTGATTAATGCAACGCCGTCAACGTCAGCAACACTGCATCAAGCACAATCCAAGCCGCTGTCACATGAACAATTGGTACAAGTACCACAATCTGTCAAGCCAACATCTTTAAGCATTAAGCCACTGATTGCGCCGCAGGTGACAGCTCAGCTTATTCCTTCTACACAAATTAACAACAATGTTGGGACTATTGCAACATTAACTAGTCATGCCGGTGGTCATAGTGGACCTGCTCTTGCCTCCGCAGCAACTACAATAAATGCCACCACGCAGGCGGCAACTGCCTTCAGTGGCAGCTCAATGGGACATCATCATCCGCAGCATCACCACCATTTGCACCAGCATCAGGCGGTGAGTGCAGGATCACATGCTTCCCAACACCATCACCACCAAGGCTCCGCATCCAATGCGCCCGTATCTGCTAGTGCCCACATCCAACAGCCCGCACAGCAAACCATTGAAAAGCTCTCCCGTCCAATGGCATTTGATAAGGTGAGTACCAGACCCAAGAAGGGCAAAGTAGAATTGGAAACTCGCAGATTACTTTTCTATGTCTTTATAAGACTACTAAAATCTATAGGAAAATTGCTAAGAACGTTACGAAATTATAAAAGTATTTAACTGGTAAATTCCCTAAGAGATCGATAACAAATTATATGGCCAATTCGACTCAATAAACCGATAAGCCCATTCGTGTACATCGATCAGAACATATATCTTACACAACTTAATAGCTACAAAAACGATTAAAAGCCTTTTAGAGGCAAACTTGGACAGTATTTTTTGTTGATCCTGTCCTTTTCTATCTCTTCATATATAGTTTGAAAGTATTTCGCAGTTGGTCATTCACTCTTGTTTATGTATGGCAATTTTCTAAATGTAGGTTTCAGATTATAAACACTTTGCTCTCAATAAGAAATGCCATTGATAATTGGTGCCGAAAAACACAAAGACAATTTAGTCAGTTAACATTTATTATTCAAGTAATTTTCTTGAATCCAGAATGTATTGGAACGGCAATTTGCGGCTTCGACAGTTGTACAATATATTTTGCAGGACCCGCAAATAATTTAAGTCCGTAAAGTTTCTCAGATTATAAAAAACGTTGCGATAATTTGCTATTTTGCATATATAATGAAAATGAATACAAACGATGTCTCAATTAAATTTTAAGTGCGGAATGTATGGTAGCAATGGGGATAGGTGTTTCTGGAACAAAATGTTAGGAAAACAATTTCTAAAAATTAGAAATGCAAATACTAAGTTTTAGAAAAATCCCTTCTAACATAAGGAAATGTGTATTGCAATTCAGCTATCATTTCGTTTAGAGGTCGAGTAGTTCAGTGGGAAGTCACTCAACTCGCGGTTTCGAATTCCCGTGGAATCGCAAAACTCAATTTTAGAATATGAAATTTATAACCTACACAAAATTCTTTGTGTATATCCGAAGTTTAAAGATACTTATGTTTATATATGTGGTATCCTGAAGGATATATTTAATACATCGCCATATCAATGGATTTTTGTATGCTTATGTGAAATAATTCGAATGACCGTAGTATACGATTTAAAGACTGCAGTCCCTAAGCTGTCCACGTTGTTCGTGTTTATGTTTGATTAAAGTATTGTTATATTACGATATTTTTTTGTTGCAGATGGAATTACTAGTGCGGGAGATGCAGGACCAGGAGCATGGGGTGCCAGTGCGTCAGCAAAAGATGTTCCTTACCTCCATCCCTTACGCTTTTATGGGTAATTATATTAATCAAAAAGATAAGATTACTGCTGATACTGAAATTTATATAATTTAACAGGGTACGATCTAATTGAGTGGCTTATGGATCGTCTGCAAATTGAGGAATCGGAAGCACTGAATATTGCAAATCAGCTATGCCTCCATGGATACTTTTTTCCCGTCAACGACTCAAAGACCTTGACTGTAAAAGACGATTCGTCTCTTTATCGCTTCCAGACACCGTACTATTGGCCCTGGCAGCACAAGGCTCCGGACAATGTGGAGTATGCCATATATTTAGCAAAGCGGTCACTTCGCAATAAGCAGCGTCATGCGTTGGAGGACTACGAGGCTGAGGCTTTGGCCTCTCTGCATAAGAACCTAAAAGGGAAGTGGGACTTCATCTCAATGCAGGCCGAGGAACAGGTGCGTCTTGCAAAGGAACGCAAAAAGGGTGAGAAGATTGTTGGCGATTCTCAAGAGCGAGCGTATTGGCGAGTTCACCGACCACCACCCGGTCAATTTACACCCCTCGAGCCGTGCCCGATCCCTTCACGGGATCGCCAGGGCCAAAAGCCAAATAAAAAGAAGACTGTCGATGATATTCAACGCGAGGTGGAATTTTTGGGCAAATCCTTAAATCGTACACGCATGAAGATGTCACAAGCATGTGAATCTTTAGTCTGCTACTCGGAGACATTCAACGAGTACGACTTCTTTCTGCAGCCAGCACTGCCCTCAAACCCTTGGGTTACTGAGGATATTGCTTTTTGGCAGCTAAACAGCACTTTTGTGGATATACCCACGGAAAAGCGTGTGAAACGCTGGGCCATTTCGATAGAGGAGCTCGTCTCGGATCCCACAGGCCTGCAGGAGTTTACAAACTTTCTTGAGAAAGAGTATTCTCACGAAAACATTCGCTTTTGGATTGCAGTTAATCACCTCCGACGCTCAGCGCACTCGCAAGTGGCACGCAAAGTCAACGAGATATTTGAGTGAGATTACCTGATTAACAATAATATTCAACATATTTTTACTATAATTTTGCTTTCAGAGAGTTCCTTAAGCCTGGAGCGCCGTGTGAAATTAACATCGATGGAAAAACCATGGAAAGCGTTCTGCGTGGTCTTAAAAATCCCACGCGCTTTACATTTGACTCCGCCTCAGAGCACATTTACATGCTGTTACTGAAAAAAGATTGCTATCCGCGCTTTGTACGCTCCGATTTCTACAAACGTCTTGTTGACAGTGGCATCCAGCCCTCGCACAAGAAACGCTTCTTTAATTTTGGAGGTGTGAGTGGTGCAAAGAAGAAGATGACTGCAGCTCTGTCTAGTCAGCCAAATTTAGGTGAGGCGGCAAGGGGCACTAGCAGCACCGGCACAGCAAGCGGCACAGGCTCCATTATCCAAGCACCACCTCCTAATAGTATAGCGCGACGGCGCGGAAGTGATCGCAGTCTTACTGGGTCAGCTCATGAGCTTGCTGTTGGTGGTGTCTCTAAGGATAGTTCCAAAGTCCCACACTCTCACTCCCAGAATAATCTCAGCGAGATTTCCTACAGGTAAGCTAATGCTATTTAATTTGCTATTTATTTATTTATTTGCCCCTGATTTGCCACAGATCTGGCCCAAAGCGGAATTGCTAAAATTATACGGCCTCCACATTTAAGTTAGTTATTTTATAATTTGCGTTTCACGCTCTGAGGCTGTGTGAGTTGTATGAGCAAAGCGGTTCGTGTAGTTGTCATTAAGAAGACATCTGTATTACTTAATACCTGAAGCTAATACAACAATGCAAAGATCACGCCGAAGTGCAGATCAGTCAAATAGTTATATATATATATAGGGTTTGCCTGCAGTCATGTTTTTTCATCACTTCCGACTCAGAGGGGCCACAATCTTTTTCATCAATTTTTATACTAAAAACGCCAGTTAATTAAATATTTATACACAATTTGCTGACTATCCCACAAATAAATATTTAATATTAATATTAATAAACGTTATTCCATATGTTACTGCTAGCCATTAATAATTTATACAACATTTTTTATGGCTATGCCCACACCTGCCCCCGTAACTGTCGTAATCGATATTAACCAATAATTCTCACAATTTAAAAGCTTCAGTTACAACACTTGGAAGGAAGTTTACTGGGGAGATGGGCATTCGATTAAGTTTGTTTTTTAAGAACGAAACCCAAATTTTGTATTAAGTTTTTAATTTTGATAATTAAAATATTATATTATTTTCTTTTACGCAGTGAATCTTCGAATATCAAGTTTACCCAATTAGGGACTACCACAGAGAGCTTGTCAGCTGCCAGAGGCAGTGCAATCTGTCCATGGGATGAGCCGGATGCAGACACACTGCCTGCAGCACAGGTAAAGCTGTCTATTTGTCCTTGGGATCAAGATGACGGAACAGCGGAGACAGTACAAACCAGAGCAGTCACAAATGATGATAATACCCCAGCTCGGCCCTTAACCTTGTCAACCGGCACTGTTGACGCCCAGGTTGAGCCGCAGCCCACAACAAGGTAAATAAAACCAAACGTCTATTTTCGCATTTACATGAAGGATTTAAATCATGACATTTTCCCCTCGATCTTTTGTTTGTAGGGAATAAATGAAGAATAACAAGTCACGGATGCTAGCTTTGGGCAAACAGAATTTCGTTCTTATTTATATTTTCGGATAAATTGTGCCAGATTTCATGTATATTTCTTACCGATATTCTCGATACTTATCGAAGGTTCTTGTTGACTACTAGCTCATCCAACCACTCAGGCAATAAGATCGGAATTGACCAAATCTTTCAGTCTTCGGTTAGCAAGCATCGAAAAAATATTAATTAAAAAACGACTTTTGCCACAATCATGAATTAATTAATTAAAATTGGTATACATTAAAGTACAAATCGGTGTCATAATTTAAAATCTAAAGTCACTGAACTGAAATGGTAGGATTCTTCAGATTTTCTATAAGGATAGATGTAAATGGAGTTTCCAATTTTTCAAGTATTCTGATTGTCCACTCTAAATTTCCTGGCACATTTACACACACACACACACACACACACACACACACACACACACACACACACACACCCAACCCATACACACACACGCACGCAACACCCTCCTAGTGTCATCAAATCTAAAAAGTAGATTAATGGCAATATTTTGTATAGCTCACGCGCATCTAATAAATAATTCGAAATAAGCAGCAGCAAATACATAAAAAGAATGTCATGAATAAACTTTTTCGTGTGAAAACGGATTAAAATATTAATCTAATCTACCGATTTTTACAGCACTTGTTCACAAGTCTGTGATGTGTCTGAGCGCATGCAACGTAACTTGGGCCTACGACATCAAAATACTGTAGACAGCGGAGTGGCGGGTATGAAGAGTTTAATGCCCAACCAAACCGAACAACGGCGTGCCTCCGTTTCATTTACACCCAGGTACCGCACCAAATAGTTTAAATAATATATATATGTTGTTACTAAAATATAAAATCACTGCTATCATTTTATATAAAAAAAAGTAAGAACGGCTTTGGAAAATCCAAGATTTCATACTCTTTATAACCTGCTGACATCTGTCATTTATTTTCAATTCGAAATTAAGAATTTTAATTTTTTTCTCACTATATTGTATGTATTACACATTATCGATTAAATTGTGTAACATCGCGATTGTTCAGATTAAAACAAGCAAAAACTAAAACAACAGCAAAATCCGAAAAACTGGTAAGCGGACAAATAATTAGCACCACCGATAAATATCATAACTAGTTGTATGTCAAAAACTGAGAAACGGCACAATACTCATAAAATCTGCAAACTTCACGTAATCATCGAAACTCGATAAAAAAAATATCGATTTTCAGTTTTTATGAGCTGTATTGTTTGTTTAAATTTAGATCGATTGATTTTATGGAATTTTTAAGGCTAATTTTTTTGAAGCGTCTTTGATTCTGGCCTATTTTCGAAATAGCGAGATTTTTGTTGCAACCTGCAACCAGCAACCATGTTCAAATTTAATTTTGGGGTGTATGAACAATCAAAATATGCAAAAATGTAGGACAAATGTGTTTATGGTCGGGTTGTGGAATTATTCGATCTTTAAATGAGCTGGATCATACCTCGTTAATATTATAGATAGTCCACCGATATGAGATTTAATCACATAAGTTTAATTTATTTCGTCCAGTAAAAAAATAACATCTGATTTATTTTAAAGCTAATTTGAGAAAACCAGGCCTTTAATAATGTAGATAACAGGCTACCAGTTATGTTGTACTAATACTAATACTGTAAGATAACATCTGTAACTTAGCATGCAAATATGTATATCGATGTCAAACGATATCAATTGAGTGATCACAAAAAAAATAATAACAGGATGGATGAATCGTTGTGAATAAAGAAAACAGAGCAGAATAAGTAATCTGGTCTGTCCTTGTAGACGGCTTTGAGTTGTGGGTGGATCTGGAGAACGACTTCAGTACTTAGCTTAGGTGACCTTGTTCGAAGCATAGATCTGCAAAACTACTTCCGCACCAATGCTAGTGAAGCATTATTGAGACTTATTGGACAGAACGCGTCAATTAGCGCTGGAAAATGGAATGGCAAAATGTTGACGCTTTTGTGCTGTATCAGCCAGGCCAACGATGTCATGATTGGAGATAGAAGAGCTGCCGACTGGTGACTGGGCTGGTTCTTCTGCACCGTGCGGACGAAATAGGAAGTGTTGAAACTTATGCCCCACCGTACAAGAAGCACCACTGCGGCTGAATCGTATGGGGTGTTGATGAGCCAAGCACTTCAAACAATACTGATTACTCAGCACCGCTCTCAATCGCTTCTCAGTCATCGCACTCAGCACAGGAACAAGTTTTAGTTTGGGTAGTTACAAGGAAAGAAAAAACATGTGTGTGAATTTCACTGAATAAATTTAAAATTAAATGAACATTTTGTTGTTAGTTGGACTTTACTGCAAGGTAATTCAACTTAGATATTTATTTCTGGATGACACCCCGAGAGGATGTTCACCTCTACTACTTGGACCTTGTCATCCCCTTCTGGACAAGCTAGCTGGACGAGGCCAAAACGCCTCATACTGGTCAGAACGTTCTAATGATGATCATATTCATAAGATTCTCCGAAATTTGAGCGATTGGCCTTGAATTAAGACAAACGTGGATTTTAGCTAGGAGAGTGGAGAGTTCCTTGTATTCGAATGAAAGCGTTGGGTTGTTTCAACTTTTGGTGATAATGTTTGGAGACGGTTTCGACAGCGATTTAAACAGCAAAAACCATTGGCAGAGCTTTATCCAACTTAAGAGAACTGACATGTTCCTTGGTGAGTTGAAAGATAGCAATTTCACACTGCACTATTGTTCGTCAGTGTAGCTGCTGTCAACGAGTCCTTGAGACTTCAATGCGTTCATTAAATTGGAGGTAAATTTCCAAATGCTGTCACTGTCGAGAGCCACTTGATGAGCTTTCTCATGTCGACAACGACATTCAAAAAATTGTTATATTGAACAATCACTATAATTATTGTTCGATTATATTTTTGTGTTAATTATGAAAAGAATCCAAAATTTTATACAGCCTGTAAATAGTTCGCTTTATTAAATTGAATATCCATATATACTATATCAAAAAAATTTGATACCGGTTTTATTTGAGCAGTCAAAGAAAACATCGATCGCCTTTTATATTGATAATAGAATTCAGATGTCAACAGGTTGGTAAGAATATACATTGCCGTTATCGTGTTGAATATATTTGAGATTCTAAACTCTTGTAATATTTGCTTGTTGAAGGCCAACTGTAATTTTGTTATTAATATTTAGACGTTCTTTTTTAATAGCACCTGGGAATATCAAACTGGACGCAATAATTGCCCATCGATTACAAAATTACCCGTCGTTAGCATCAGCAACCCACTATTGGACGCGCAACCTGCCTGTGCTGTTAGGGACAGCAGCAGCAGCGCCGTCATAACTAAAAATTTTCCGACTGTTAGTGATACAGAAGCAGAGCTTGAAGATGAGGACATTAAATTGTCGCTATCTCAACAGAACAGTGAGACATCTGCATCTGAAATCTTTTTGTTGGTATCGCCCGAGCTAACACAAATAAAGCCGCCCATCTCCAACGTTGCGATGCCATCAAAAGAGGGTGCACTTGTTGTACAAGAAGATGATATCGGCCAACCATTGGCTACAAGTACGCCCACGGTTCAGTTGTCCAATGAAAATCCCACTGCTAACCTCTGTACGGAGCGGCAATTAGAAACTGATTTGCTTGTTGTCAAAGAAGTATTAATCGAGCTGATCGAACCCAACGCCTACAACAACTATGGCCTGCAACTCGAGTCGGCAGTCTCTGAAATGCAGAAGTCAGTTGACCTAACAAAAAATGAGCAGCTTCAAGGCGAGTCGCAGGTCAGTACACTGACAGGGACTCAAATTAGTAGCGATAACGAAAACATGGAAAGTCATGTGCCGGATAGTGGTGAGGCCGAGCTATCACCTACCACGGATGAATACCAGGAGGAGATGCATTTTGGTGATGATAGTAAGGATACTGTCTACGATTACGACATTACTGACACGGATAGACATCTTGAATATATACCGCCGGCGCCAACACCGGCACCCTCAATGGCTCCACTCGCCGTACTGGACATAGACACAGTGGACGATGAACTCGATGATGAAACTACAGTTGTCCGAGCACAAACACCAGCACTTAGTATTGATGAACAGCATCGGCGGCGCAAGAAACGAAACTCTGACGAAAAAAAAAGCAGCTCGCTTGATGATCAAGATAAAGGAAATGAGGCCAGTGGCTCGGCGCAAGCAGCTACGGGCGATCACAATGCCATATGTCCATGGGAAGATCAGTAAGTTATATATATATATATCACATAAAATCGGTTCCTTAACTGCTTTAATTCTTCGTTCACAGAAACGTCAGCACCAGCACCGATGACACTTTTGTGAAAACTTACGCTACGTTGGGGTACTTATGAATAAAGCCAAATATTTTTAAATTTTTGGCCAGCAAGCTTCTAGGAAAAAAGCCTAACAAGAAATAAGCTCCATTTTACTTAAGTAACTTAGTGTAATTGGTATTACAATACATTAAGCATATACAAATTATTAAATAATTCGGTATATTCGCATAAATTCAAACGTGGTTATGATAATTTCTGTGTAAATGTATGGATATGATACACTTATAATCGCTTCTCATATTTAACTTATATATACAACCAGTTGCAAAGTTTGTTTAGCCGCAAAAACATAATACTTATTATTACTGTGAAAAAAACGCTTGTAAATCGAAGTATTTTATTTATTGCCTTAAAAAAAAATTGAATTACGAATAATATTTCTAAAATTATAAACAATAAAATTATTAATAGTTATAAATTGAAAAACAAAACAATTTTAAAAAATAACACTAATCTTCAGATAATAAGCCCTTCGAGACATATAACGGATACACTATTTAATGTTCTGATCTTTGACATGCTTTGACGGCTTTCTCTATAAAAAAAGAGATAAAAAAAACCAGAATTAAATTTCGACCGATTGTATGTATTATGAAAATGTATGAGTATACAGGTGTCAAGAATATGTTAACGCGATATGCATATAAAACCAATCTTTAACTTTGAAGAATGGGTATGTATTTGTGAGAGTTGCGCAACAAATTAGTATCAGAGCAATTCTGAAGAAGCGACAACAAACTAGGGTTCGTAATCGTTATATTTTATATTATAAAGTTAAACATGAAATGTTTATTTATTAAATTTGGCCTATTTGTTAAAACAATAATGATTATTTTTCAGTTTGAGCTGTGTTTTATTTCCTCACTCAGAAAAAATTCGTTATGCCTGAGTTATAAAACACAAGAACGAAAATCAAAAATGAATGTGGATACGCAAAGACTATCCAAATAGACACCTACTGGTATAATTATTTTATTTGTGCGGCTTATGTAAGTGGATAATTAAATAAAGTTTTGAAAAAATTGTAGAAATAATCATTATTTATGGTCCCTGCATGTCATTAAAATAAGACAACAAAGGCCAGACAATATCGTTTATGATCGTCGTCCTGAGAAACAAAAGGGTAATGATTTCATAAAGACAAAATTTACATGTCATTGAATCCCACATAAGCACCGTTGACAGCTCAGCCTCTTTGAAACCAGAGTCTTAAATCCAAGTCACAAATGTGTATTGAAAATATACTCATGGTTTTAAAAAACTAACAACTAACAACATTTGACAAATATTTGTGTAAAACTAATATTTTTATTTTATGTTTTATAATGGTTTTTTTAAATATCAATGATAAAGCAATACGTAAAACAGGAAACCTTTCTTGAAAACTAACACGTATATAATATTTTATATTAAGATAATAAATTTATAGGGTATGTACATTTCTGTGAGCTTAGAATATACGTGTTTTCTTGTTTCGTTTACATAGATTATATATATTTCTCGGTAAAAAAAAAAGAGAGGAGCAAATCATGAAAAATAAGTTCGATGCATTGTTTAATAAAAATCGTCAAGCCCCGATTTGATAATGTTATTTTCAAGAAATTCAGACAAAAATGTAAAATGTGTTATTTGACCCGTACTGGTTGGTTTAGAGTTAAAATTGCAGTAAATGTGGGCTTTTGTGTATTTTGAGAACGGTAGTGGCACGCCAGCTGAACAAATATTAGAGAAGGTTCTTAGTAATCTTCCTTTAAAGTTTGGTAATTGTAGCTCTTAGCTTGCGGCAAATATGGGTTTTAGAGAATTTTGGTGGCGTGGGTGGGCGTTAAATGTTAGAGGACGATTTTTGTCTAATTTCAAAATGTTGTCTTCTAATTTTTAAAGATAATTTGGACACTTTGTTTATCTATATCTTTAAAATTGTATGATATATACGCTTTTGCATTGATGTAAAGCTGAGTTACCTAAAACGATTTAATTAACACATCGATAATAAAAGCAGAAACGGAAAATGTTATTCAAAACAGTAAAACGTCGCGTAATAAACAAATATGTTTATATTTAGGGCTCAAGCGAAAGAGCTTTAATGAATACAGCGAATCTTTTGGTAAATCAGTATTTGGGATAAATATTACGCTATGATATTTTTCACATATCTAGACCACAAAGAGATTAAATTAAAATTTGATTTAATTAAATTTAATTACACTTCATTTTTGGATATGTTTAATGCCACAAAGATTAGTTGTAATATCACACAAATTATATTTTTATTTTTATGAAGCAAAGTCTGAAAACGGCTTGTCCGCCAGATCGCTGTAACATTGTTCATTCTGGCTGCTTTCGTATATATGAATTCCATCCTTGATAATGATGTCTAACGGGGAAATCTGAAAAATTAGAGCAATAATGAAAAACGCACCCAAAATATTTAATTGTTTGCGTACACTCAACAGCCGCTTGGTCTCTAATTTATATCCCTTGAAAATTGCAATGCGCTGCAATGCCATTACGCTTCGAATGCGATGACGTGGCTCCAAAACGAGTAGTCGACGCAGTACGTCCTGCTCATCGCTTGTAAGGCTTTGGACAGCCTTTGGCAAAAAGTCGTCACTATCTTTATCTAACAAGAAGCCGTTAATCTGTGCAATAGATGGTGCATTCGACATGCCGTCCTCTTGGCTGCTATCATTGCGTGAGCGCAAATAACTTCTGACATTGGGGTCCTGTAAAAAGAAAAATCAATTCCTTAAATAAGCATTTGATTCAAATGTATAAGACTTTATTTCTTTGTATTAAGCAATTTATATCTGAACACATAGACGTATTCGATAGCTTTAAGGCATTGTTCGGGATACCATGTGGACCCTGAGATATTTCATTGCTCTTTCCTCTGATTGCCTCAATAACCTTTTCCATACAAACTTGCTGCACAAGCTCCGTTCTCTAAGTGCGATTGGTTTATCAGCAGATTGCCCCAGATTAAAACACTCGCTGACACTCCCATTGTTGTTATCCACAATGAACTACTTTATAGAGTTATATATACAATAGACCCTCTGCTATCCCGTCGTTTGCGAGGGATATGGAAGATCAGGTGGGAGCATCTTCTCATATCTGTTGCAGCCACCTCAGATCTCAGCTTCGAACCAATCGTGGCCTGTGTGAGTCTTATTTTGTGATGCTTAGTGAGACCAAATGGCCACTTTTACACCTTGGACACCCTCACCGCTCCCGGCCAAACATACTCTACGACTCCTTGTTGATACCCTTAGCCAGGTTGTTCTCCGTATCGTCGGCAAAGATTCAACATTTCAAGTTCACTCTTGCACTGCCTCGCAAGCTTACCACATATCAGGCATCTGAAAACCAAATTGCTTCATTCAGATCCCCAAATTGGATGGTTGCACGGTGAGCTGGAGCTGCTTGCTCGCCCAGAGTTTCACACACAAGGCAGGAATGTTACATTTAACCATGTACATACAATTTAATGACACGACCAAGGAAACTTGTAAAGATTTAACGGGACGGTGATTGTTGATGCATTAACCTAACAGGTATTTCGGCATCACTTCGCTTACTGAGATGCTAGAATCCTGCTTCCGTCAGATCAGGTTTCGCCAAATACAAAAGGGTAGTGCCAGTATCCAGGACAAGAATCGACATGATCATTGCCATGTTAATAGCCAAGATCTTTCCGCCCACCAGAGGTACCTTTCCGAGTATTGTCATTCCCACATTTACAAAACAAATACGCCGACCGGTTTGCAAAGAATTGAAAGACAGAAAAATGTAAATAAAATTTGCTTACAACGTACACAATCTCTTAAGCCGCAATTGCTCTGAATGCTAAATTAGCTCAAATAGCAAAAAAAAAAAAAAAAAAAAAAATACGATAGATATGTAGATTTAAAGAACTGTATTGTATAGCCTTTATAATCAAATGTACGGGCACAGAGTTTGCAAAATCAAAAACCTCTGCTCAGCACTGCAGGCATCTAAATTAAGCAATTGGCAGTCAGTTGCCTCCGGCTTTGTGACTTAGAGGTAATTTAAGTTTTACGCAAACCATAGTCTTGACGAGGTCAGCTTAGATCCACACTATTACGTTTTGAGTTTTGAATTAGTCTGTTTACTGGCGCACTTGCACTAATTGCTATTGTTCTTTAATTGGGGAATACTTTCTAAGTATTCTAGCTAAGAATTTTATGAAATGGGTTTTCTTTTATCGATATGCACATATCGATCGACTTTCTTACTTAATTATTATTATAATTTTGGGGTACATTTTTGATTTATGCACTGTATAAATATGTATATACCACAATCATGTCTATTCAACAACTATAAATTAAATTGTTCAACAGCTCCAGTGGACGGTTTTTTTGTGCTTTAGTTTATTTGTGAGCCTTTTTGTTCCGCTGGCACGCAATCCTCTTTTTGTCTCTGAGTCGAGTCATCGAGAAACCTTCCATTCGCCTACTTTTTGCTTTATACTGACCGTTTATGTTTTCAACGTCGCAGCACGTTGCAATGAATGCGCTGTCGACGTCGACGCCGTCTGAATTGCGGGCCCACCGAATGTATAAAACCCACCTGACGCAAGAGAAGCCCGGCAATGGGCAGTGGCTTCTGAAAGTGACCGTCCAGAACATGCTAATGGCCAAGGTCAACAGTGTTTATGTGTTTCAAAAATAATTTAAGAATAAAACATCTAAAAACTCAATAAAATCCGCAGCAAGTCAAACATCTTTAAATCACAAAACAAGTGTAAAAATTGCAAGGTGAGTATTTGGTGCAAGTTCTGGAAAATTTTTATGAATAACTAAAAACCAGAAATCTGATAACATGAGTATACTCGAATTATGATTCGTAAAGACGTTGGACACTTTATAGTGGAGCAATCTATGATAGAACATTTTTTATTTGGTTTTTTTTTTTTGGTTAAGGAAAAATTTTCTAAATAAACTTGATCTAATAAATATTTTCCGAATATGTCTTTACGAATATTTAATCTTCGGCACTCCGAATATGCCTGCCCTATTTACTCGTTTCCACTATACAACAACTTACTGTATACGATCTTTTTACAGCATGAACCGATATATTTTTCTGATGGCAGCAGCTTGTATGGCCAGCATTTTTGCGCTTCCGCTGCCAGATGAGGAGGTAGCAATACAGCCCTATGCTATACAAAATGAAAAACTGTTTGTCAAGACAATAGAAGCCAGTCCCGTATACCATATTCCTGATCGCAAGGATAAAGTCAAAGTTGAGGTAATTACCGAAGCCACGACCTTGCATTCAGTGAACTGGAAGCCGAACAATGGTAATGCGAGTATCGAGCATAAGTTAATCGCACCGGATGTAGAAACCGCTCCCGTCATACCTGCAACCAGGACAGCTGTCGGAAGCGAAGTTGACAAGAAACTTGAGAATCAAGACAAAAAAAACTCACTTGGTAAAGTTGAGCCCATTGGAGACCCCAAGGAAGTGCCTCTAGTGGACGCCTCTGTCGCTAGTAGCAAAATGCAAAACCAGATTGCTGGGAAGTCCAATTCGTACCCCATCCAAGCTACCGCCGTCGATCAATTTGATGCAATAAGTTTCGAAGACCAGTTCGAGCCAATTTCTGCAGAGACACATGATATTGAAACAAAAGAAGTTTCAACAGAGCAGCTTGCACCACGCCAAGAACGCATTGACATTAAGGAGAAAAATGAGTTTACACTTAAAAATGACAAGTCCGAGGACAATTCTCACATGATCGCCCCATCTCAAACTAAAATCAGCAATAATTCAGAGGAAGCGCAGTTATCTAAAGGCAGTGCATCTTTCGATACTGTTGAGGAAGTACCTTACATTCATTTTGCCACTATACATTCTGAATATAATTCTAAGAATATCCCAGCCGACTATTTTGGCGAGACGCTGAAGGTTCCAACCTCTGTTGGAATTGCACCTTTGCCTAAAAAAGTCCTTAAATTTACTTTTTAAACTGGTGATTCTTCTATGAATCTAAGGATATTTGGAAAACTAGTAATAATCTATTATTACCATGCTTAGCAACAACGACACTATTCGTAGCAGTGGCACCCAACGTATATAAATACATAATCATAGAAGATTTTTCACTCATTTTTTATGCTTCGTTTTATCTGCAAAAAAAAAAAAAAAAACACTTTTGCTTATTTTGCGGCTGCTGTAGTTCAATAAGTATTATTGCTAGCATTAATCGATCATATTTAATTCTTTCCCTTATTGTTGAAAAGCTCCTGCTTCAAGCCGTATATATATATAAACAAATAAACATCACGTTTCTCGAAATAAACTTTGCGTTATTATTTGCACAGCATTTTAAAGCTGATAGCGCAGCTCACACTATGCCGCTGCATCAACATATTTATATTTTTTTAATCGAGTGAAAAATATACCTACTATAACAACATAAGAATTATTTTTTTAGTTTTCTGTTTTCTAATAAATAATAAATACCACTGCGCTTTGTCAGCTGTAAATTAGTTGAAGAGTTATCGATAAATAAGATAATAATCAACATGAGGTTATATGGGTTATATCTTTGGTGTTCCGTAACCGATCTTGCTAAAATGCTTGGAGTTGATCAGTTATATCTTAATGTATATTGTATATTTATAAATCCTTTCTGGTTTTATTAATATCTAAAATCGAGTTATCGATAATATAAGATAACACTTGATGCGCGAATATGTATACTCCAAAGTTGAAGACTTTAACTCTCATAGTTTCAAATATCCAGACGAACGGACGGACAGTCGGTCAAGGCTATACCGACTCGTCTGTTAATTTTGATCAATGTATATTAAAATAAGTGTTTTTCACTAAGCGGAATTAAATTTTTCTATCTAATTTCAAAAGTGTTTTGTTGAAACAATAAAACCCAACTGACTCTAGCCACAAGTTGTATTACTATTAAGTCAAATCCTATACTCCTAAAACTATCACGAAGCGACTTAAATCCGATGTCGGCCTGTGACCTTAAAGGGCATTCAACGCAACGTTTGCGCTGACCTATACCTGAGAACCATAACCCAATATCGTCTGGGACATTGCAGAATGTTAACATTATTAAAATTGCTTGATATACTATCAATATTAACTGGCTAAAAAGCCAAAATTTTAAACACAATCAAAAGTCAGGCCACTTCAGTTAGTGCTCATATATTTGCAGTGTAATTATTCTAAATTGTCGAATAGGAATTATTTCAAGAACTTGCCATGTTACCACTCACCTTTTTTGTTAGCATCTGACAGACGATGACGCCCAAGGCCCACCAATCCACTGCATGGCCGTAGGGTTCACCGCACAGAATTTCAGGTGCTGCAATGAAAATGGAGCGGAAAAATGTTTTTACCCACCCGGAAAACATATTCATACTAATTTTGGTGCAATACAAATAAATACGATCGATAAAATTAAATTGAAATCTGTATACAATATGAAATGACAGGTCTAAAAACATAAATACTACTAAAATTCATCCCTTAAGCAATTTTAATATAGGTGTTGATTTTGTTGGTTAATTTTATTTTTTCCACTTAATTTAAACATTGCAACAATAATCAAATTGGAATTTACATGTTATTATTTAATTTACAGTTACAAGGTCGACACACGCTTTAATACATATATATATTTATATATATATATATATATATATATGATTAAATGGAATACATTCTTAAATCCAATAACATATAGAGTTGTTGAAACTACAAAACTACAAGAACAATCACAATAATTTTAAACGTAACGTTTTCTTTTCCTTCCTTTTTCTTCTTAACGATTCCCACTCTTGCTCTATCTTGTCCACTTGATCTTATTCACGTACATAATTTACTAGTGTGTAATATATAAATTGTGTTTACTATAGATATATACTATATTTACAAATATATATATTTTAAATTAAAGTTGTGTTCATCATATTTAATAGGCATCATGTAAGACTATTTCTTTTTTTTTCTTTGTTTAAAATATTATTGATGGTGATGATTTGGAAGGGACTCCACAAACTATTTAACATAATAAACCTCTAGTAGGCTGATAACGCCATTACAAATATATGTATATTCAATTTATTCCCAAAAAGCCTTAATCATCAAAATCAGAGTGTGAACATCTCTAAGACTTGCAAAAATGAAATGAATAGATTAATAATAATAATCCACGAAAAAATCAATAATTTCTAAAGCCTTTTTGCAAAAAAGAATATATATATAAATCTATATTTTAATAAAATAGCTTTTCATTTTATGTGTCCTTTATTTTATCAAAGTATGTGCTTTTGGTTGTTGTTGAACGATTTAATAACTTGTATTAGGCCTGGCTAAAGACTATAGGGTTTGTAAATCATAATAGAACTCAAAGAATAGTAAGGAAATTGAAAATTTTATATACTCTTGTTATCTCTTTCTTTCTGCCGAATATAAAATAAAAGTAAACAGTAATAGCCAATTACCATAAACAAAATACTAATGAAATTAAGAGAATTAAACACTTTTTTTTTAAATGAGTTTGGAATCAATGTAAATAACAGTTTGCACAAAAATATTATTTAGCTGATCATAACAAAATTGGGTTAGTTAACCTAACCGTAGGAGAATGTTCGCTTGCTCACATACCCAGCCAGTCACATGGCAAGCGTCTCTTTGATGATCTTTTTCATAGCATTTCCCATTGAGGGTGCTTTCGATCCAGAAGTGGAATAATCAAATTTAAACAAATACGGCTGCACATCGGGAAACGAAGTGTCGAAAATGAGATCTAGCTCGCTTTGGCTTGGAGTCTTCGGCACATAGTCGTGTCGGTTCATTAGTTCTGTTATGTATATAACCTTTTCGGTAAGCAGATCGGATACATTCTCACGGCAAACCTGGCGCTCGTCTTCGTTCTCGTGCTTAATTAAATCCAGATGAACTGTCCATACTTCCCACGGTATTGACTCCTGTGTAAACAATGGCCAGCGATTCTTCTTTTTCTGGAAAAACTCCAAACTTATTTGCCCAGAACCACAGCTCTCATTAGAGCGCAATTTTTCGCTAAACATATTAATAGCACGCTTCACCTTACGCGTAAGGCTATCTGAAGTGCAGCAAACATATGTAAAGTCAATGAAATCACAATCAATATCTGAATATCCCACAGTGCCAATAGAGTATTGCGCATCTCCCGTATACATATATTTGCCCGAGCAGCGATGAAACAACACGGTGTGGAAGATGCTGGCCACTGCCTCGTCCACCTGTCGACCCTCCATTGTGAGATCAAATATTTGTGAGCGAGCGTTCATTTTTAAATTTAATTCTAAGATTTAATTGTTTAGTCAATTTAGTTTTTTTTTGTAAGTGGTTTCATTACTGACAACCTTTTTTTAGCGGTCAAATGCAGTTCCCCCTCACGTTTTTCTCTCTGATAACAGTTTGCTTCCCTCTACGTTTCAATGTCGACAATTGTTTGACTCAAAGTTCAGTTAAAGCTTAAAAAAAATGTTTTTCACTTTCGTTTCGTTAATTGTTTAGTTATTGATTCGACTCTTCAATAATTGGGGCATGTATTTTTGCTTGACGCCGTTTCATAGCAAACGGTATTACTACTTATTATTTCTTAAAGTTTGCGTTAGGTCGTACCCATATATTTGAATGTGCCACAGATGGTATGTGTATTTGCCCCTAGCTTAAGCCACTTGCTCAGTCCAAAATCTGTCAATTTTATGTGATATTTTTGCGTTAGCAGAATGTTCTCCGGCTTGATATCTCGAAAAATTACCCCAGCGTTGTGTAGGAAATCTGAAAAAAAAAAAATCGATCGGTTGCATATTGATTAATCGTTTAACTGCGAAAGAAATGATTTTTTACTTACCGATTGCAAGCGCAATTTCTCCGATATACAATCGAACTAAATCAGGTGAGAACTGATCAATTTTGTGAAACAGTTCACCATTGGGCACGTACTCGGACACTAAAACGGAGTGAAACATTTGTTAAATTTATTATGCATTTGTGTATTACTATTTATTAGTCACTTAATAACCTTATGTAAAGAGATTAAGAGCTCATGCGGTTCGAACACACTTAATTTAAAGTCTATTAACAACAAGAAAATAAAGGATTCATCTAGCTCAGAATGCACATTTATACATACAAAGATGAAGGTTAAGCCGAGTCTGCCAAAGATCTATTTGCTCTACTATGAAGGGATGATGACCGCACAACTTTTGTATATCTGCCTCGTCCTTGATCTGCTTCACACTGTCATCCGCAATAACCTACAACAAAGGCGTACAAGTTACTGCAGAAGATGCGCAGAATTTATAAAACAAAATTGCATACCTTCGACTTTGGGATCACCTTCAGAGCGTAGCTTGTTTTATTGCTAGAACTGTCCTTGGACCTATTGAAAACTTTAAATACTTCACCAAAGGCGCCTTTGGCTACAAGACACTCAACGAAGAACTGCTCGTTGCGACTGCAGTTTTTGAAGTGGGAACTAAATATTGAATTATTTTTTGGACGATGCCAATGCGTTCTGAAACGTCGTGAGTCCTGTGACGATATGAAACTTAAATTGGAAAATTAATTAAAAATATTTAGTCAAAGTTACAGTAATTAAATATGACAAGCTTTCTCACCTCTTAGATTTTGGTTTTTGACGGTGTCGAAAAGAATTACACACCACTGAACTCCAGTTAAGGCGCCTGCTGCTGTCAGTATTTAATGTACAAGTGGACAGCTAAGGAAATGAGTTGAAGAAGAGGCATTCATTCACATTAATTTTGAATTAAATCCAATGAAATATTTCATCAGTGAACTGCAGAAGTTTCATTTTTCAAGTAAAATTATTTGCATTCACATAAGAACAGAGCTAACTTCTTAAATTTAAAATTAATTAATTATATTAAAATTGAAAATGTAAACAATAATAATAATAAAAAAAATAAAAAAAAACCTACAACGTAGTTTTGCTAGCCGGATTCCACTATGCCCAACATTTCTTACATTCACATTCTTTAGATTTCGCGTTGTCGATAAGAGATGTAAATTTAAAAATGATATTGTGGTCCTACACAATTCTGAAACATGTACAGACTGCAGCAAAAATTACAGCACATTCCAAGTTTCATCAAGACAGCTTTAAAACTAAGGCACTACCTTGCATAGAAATATATATGTTTCGCCAGAAGCGTGTTAAGTCAAAAAAGCAACTATCTCTATCTCTATCTCTATCTGTAAAGTAAACACGGCACTTGTTTCGTTTACGGAAATATTCACTCATCTAAATTCTGCGTATTTAAAACTTACGTAAATTCACAATTTAAACTAAATATCATAACACACTTGCCTTAACAGGCATCAAGTGATAATCAAATTTTATATTTAAGTACGCAATTTTGTTTGCAATGAAAAAATGTTATAAATCGTAAGAACTGTGACGCAGACGTAAAGATATGATAAAAACACATGTATATGCTAGAAAGGGAAACCAGCATGTATGTAAATAGCTAACCATATGTATATATATGGTGTTTACACAACGCATATATGTCAATATACGTGTATGTAAATGTGTTGTGTATACATCGCATATCCGATTTTTAGAGTTTTTTTAATTGACGCACCTGACGCAATGGAATATCTGTCGAAACCAATGCAGTTTTGCTAGTCCCACTCCGGGTTGCTACTTGTTTTAGATATGTTCCAGTGCCTCTCTGAAGAGGCTTTGAGATTTCAGCGTCGGATCCAAGGAATTCTACGGGCTGTTGTGATTCTCTTGATGGCCGAGATACTGTCAATTCATTCGTTGATATTATTTGCGATTTGTTCAATGTGGATGTCACAGGAAAACATTCCAAGTTCTTCTGCGCCCTTCCGTTATCATTCCTTCTTTGAGCATTGCCCATCAAAATTTTGCACTAATTTATTTCCTATCTCTTTTCTGATTTAATATCGCTGCGAACTAGAGGTGCTCAACAATTGTACTCTGTTGTTTATTACACGAATAAAAAAATATCGATTATCAATAATAAAAGTATCGAACCCAAGTCAGTAGATACACTCAAGAAACACAAAGCGACTTTCAGTGGAACGCATGGGATTTTTTCAATAATGTAATGCAGGCACAAAGCCAAAAATGTTAGCGTCATTTGTGCCAAAGCCCAGATAACAGATCGACGATATATTTTACGAGCGATAGTAAAAATATTCCGTATATGTAACCTATATGCAAAAAGGTCTGCTGAGAGGCAAACGCGTATTTATTTATTTTATTTAAGATTCAAATAGCTTATCATGCACTTTTGGCTTGTATGGTGTGCCAATAATCGCCCTAAAAAATATATTGAAGTAAAATACTTTCACACAGCTGTTCACCGAATCCACAAGGCACAGAATTGATATTACAATATAAAATTGACCGACTGTCATGACAAATAGAATAAATTATTCTTTTTATTGATTTATATTATATATTACAAAGCGTTTTTAATCTTTAAAAAATTCCACGCATTGATTTTGGATTTGATGGTACCTGCTTCTAATTCTTACATAGTTTATTTTGCCATTTCTTCATTTTGAAGATGAGAAATAGTTATCGAAATTGTAACAGCAAAACTTCGGTCGGTTCAGAGACCTTGTAATGACGTAAGGAAAAAAACGGAATTGAAATTGCAATTAAAACATCTAAAAACGAAAGCGGAAGATTTTGGTATCTATCGGAAATTGATCAATTGCGCATATATTTAAAATATTGGCTTTGTACCTCAAGCAGAGAATCAAGTAAAAAAAAAATAAGCTTGGATGAAATAATATTTGACCGTTGTATAATGTAATTTCAGATGTTAAAATAAGTTATGATAAGATATATGTACTTTGAATGTCTTTTTTTTTACTGCAATAACATTTATTATAGGCAAATCATATAGAGCGACGTTTGCGGAACACATGGGAATTTTTTAATATGTGAAACACAGTTCCCATAGGCAACATTAGTATCAGTATCAAGTATTGTGCAGTTAATCCTTGCACACTTTAGTATACTATATAACATCTAAATTTCATTCTTTTAAAAATTGGAATTTTTACGGAGGTTCTGGAAACTTTACGCATCAGGATTGAAACCTAAATTCATTTTGATTCGACAACCTGCTTGTAGCATTACATTATCTAGTCTCCTATTTGTCCCAAGACATACCTCATAGATTACTACAGATTACTACTTCTAGTGTGCCTTAAGGTAGTCATCTTAAACCATTATTTTGAACTTTTCGTTCAATGTTTTCGAATTTCAGGCAAGATAGTAGAGTCCGACCTACGGTTAGAAAATGTCTGCAAATGGTATGAAAGTACTGAGTGCTTGTCGTCTTATTATTGATCTGCTCAAAGTTATATCGATCATATGGTTTTATTGGTTAACACAGACTGGGATCAATAATCAGTTTTGACGATGCTGTGTAATGTTTTACCATGGTAAAAATGTTTAATTTATTTTTGTACTCTAATAACTCAGTCATTCATTACGAAAATGTGAGTAAACCCAGTGTAAAGAATTAAAATTACTATTTAAAAATGGCCGTCTATCAATGAAAATAACAATAATATCCTATTGTCACGGTTATTATATTTGATTGTATGTATTTGAATTAACAGTAGTTTCAGCAAAAGTCGCAATACATTGCTTTTAAATACATTCACTAATTATTTAAATTAAGAATTAAAATTCTTAGCCTACTTAAACAGGGAAATTGATCATGCATTCCACAGAACAGCGGTCTGTGTAATCACCCATTAAGCTTTATATTCCAATCACAAAGAACGAAATTTTTGGAAAAGCATGGATTTACCAAAATACGAAATATGATTACAAATATCATAGTTAATTTTTTCGGTTGAATGTGCAAACTTATCTTATTCTAATTGTTTCGAGTTTATTGTTAGGCTATCTTTTCTTCATTTTCGATAACGATAAGTTTGAAGGAGAAGATTAATCGCTTTTCAACAAACACGACATCGATGATTTGTATTCACTGTTTTCGTGTTCGACTTTGTAGTCAAAAAGTTGCAGAATAGATAAATGCTCTTTATGCAACATAATAGTTAACATAATAACAATGCATGCAGCATAAAACGCTGAAGTTTTTATAAGAATTCGTACGTGTAAATATTGCCGCGTGAATGAAGTTACAAATGTATGCAAAAAATGATTTTAAATTTATTACAAATTGTCTGTGATGTGTACTGATGTTTGCGGCGCTGTAGCTGTTGCTGCGTTCACAACACGTAGAAAACGCTACGATGTTGACTACACTAAAAAAAAGTGCAAGCGAGATGGCTATTGCTACTAGAATAATTGTATACAACATCTTACAAATACATACATACAAGGCAAGTAGCGCGCGAGCGCTCTCGTAGCCGACTACAGAGCATAGAGAAAAATTACAGAAAAAAATAATATCAATTCGCTTGTGCTTACATAGATGTATATACATAAGAATACTTAAATACGTAGCGAAGAGCAGTTAAATACAGATCGAGCAGTGAAAATATTTACAATGTATATAATTTAATATTTATATACATATTTAAATATGCATGTGTACAATAGACGTATCTTCATAATAGAGTCATCAACATGAAAACATTTCCAGTTTTAAAAAAGTTAATATGCATAAGTGTGTGCAAATAAATAAGTGCTTTTTGTTTTGTTAAGTACATTAATATGTATGTATGTATTTACTTATCCGTCGGTGTAATGGAAAGTGTGAAAGATGGTGTCGCATGTTGGATAGAGAAAGGCGAATTGAATGCTTATCCTATGTATGTATTTACTCAAAACATACATACAAGGTGGTCACAAAAGTGCTGAAAAAATATATGTATATATACATATATATTTTTACATATATATTTACATATGTATATATGCACACATATATATGTATATATACATATATGTTTTATATTTTTATACATAAAATAAAAATAAATAATATGAAATTAAATTTAACGACCGGTCGTTGTGTGTGTGAATATTGTAAAATGCAGGGCCGGTTAATGTGTAATTTCGAACTATGCAATAGCTAGGGACTGCAATTAAATAAATATCGAAACTAAACAAATAATAAAAAAATACCAGTTACTCGTGCGCTTCATCGATTTTTGTATTTACTCAAAAAAAAAAAAAAAAAAAACAAAAAACCGTCTGGCCGGTATTGAAATAGTTTTTCGATCAAGTGGACTAATATGATTCATCTACCATGTCGACGTTATAATCTGAGTGTAATTTACCAGCAAGGTAAATCTTTGATAAGGCAAGATAAACATTGATCTCTTGCTAAGGTCATATAATGGACGCCTTCATGGATTTCGATGATTACAGCTTCACTTGCAGTCGAGGCAGCAGCAATCGTTTCAGTAAAGTATTATTGATACTGTAGAAGGGCACAGGCACAGGCACAGGCACATACAAAAAGAAGAACTGCAGCAACCTAAAGGAAGGTACATTATTGACATGGATACTACAACTATAACGAGCCCAACAGCAACGACAGAGCTGAGTTCACTTGTTGTAGCCTGCAGCGTACAAGATTCGCACTCATTTGTGGCGCAACACGATAATATGTCTACAGGCCGAGCTATGCTTCCGGTATCCGTGGCTGCTGTCAGTGCCAACCAAAATCAAAAACAAGATGAAAGGAATCCACATCAAACTGCCTTAGCGTTCACCAGTGGTGGAACACCAGTAACTTCAGGACTAACGACAACAACGATAGCAGCAAACACAGTTGCCGCAGCCTTGAATCTACCGCCACCAACACCGAATACAAATTTGAGTGTTGCAGACTCTGTAACAGACGTAGCTTTATCGGACTGTTTGTTGCCAGCACCGCCTTCATTTGCGATTGCAGGCATACGGACTACACCGACACCACCACTTCACACTTCTTCAGACCCAACAGCACCTGCAGCACAAGCGCCAGTTCCATGTGCAAGTGATTTTGACTCGGATACGGAACTGTCAATAGTAGCAGCGGCAGCAACAGCAACAAACGCAGTTGTGTCCACAGCAGATCACTCAACCACATCCCCCGTATCAGTATCATTATCAACGTGTTCCCCAGCCCAAAGTGGATTAATAGCAATGACAAACGGGCACAACAATAGCAATAGCAACAACACCAATAGCTCTTCACAACTGAGTCTGAACACAAAACAGCAACGCCAGCAAAAACGCCGGCGTGAGCGAGCCCAGCGCCTGCAGGCAGAGCGCGATAGTCGATGCAATTTAAACGCAATGAGTGGCACGTTGGTTGGCGGCGGATCTGTTGTGGGTGTTGGAGTTGGCATTGGTATGGGTGCGTCTACTGGTAGTGGTAGTAGCAGTGGTGGAGGGATAATTGCCTCGGTAACTGCACCAGCCATGTTAATGAACAACAGCAATGCCGTGGGTCCAGGAAATGGGATGTTATATCACCTCAATAGTGCTGGTAGCATGGGAGAGGATAGTAACAATTCCAATGGGAACTTTACAAGCAGTAGCAACGGTAGCAACAACTTGCTACCACCTACGGATAGTATTGCATCATTGCTATTAAATCCGCCACATTCGCCCGAATGTAACTCTGGTCTTATGGCCACACCAAGTGATAGCGAAGGTGAGTCATTGGATGAAGATCTCCTCTCAACCTCATCGTCGTCGACATTACTACTGCCGCGCGATAAGCCTCCGCCAAGGCCGCCACCTCCAGTTCGTCGAAAGCTACCAAGATCGCCAGTGCTAGAGGAGGAGATTATAGATGGATTTGCCATATTAGAGTTCAAAACCTACGAAGATCTTGAGGTAAGTACAAATATATATGTATAGTTTAATCCTATTAATATTGCATTCTGGATTTATTATAATATACATATCTTTTTCCAACAGTTTGCTATTAAGCTGGGACAGAAACGCAAGGAGAAACGACTCTCGGCATTGGAGGAACTGACATGCACCTATAGCATAGAAGAAATGAAAATGCCAAAGATCATTGATACAGGCCAACCCCACCCGCTTCGTGCCACAAATCTCTCCAGTTTGTCCATTGTCAGCAACAACAATATTAAAGAAATGAATCACCATCATCGCACCGTCGCTGTTGGCATTGTGGGCACAATTGCAGCTACAACTAACAGCATTAGCACTAACATTAACAACAACAATAATACAGCAAACAACAGCAATAGTAGTACAATATATACTGCGCCAATGCCAAGCATATGTAGCGCACCTGATGCGGAAGTAGACGTGTCTTGGGTTGGAGATCAATATCGACAGCAGCAGCAGCAGGATCAGCTAGGTGGCAGCGCTAATAATATTGGCATAAACCATAACAATACAAATCAAATTGCTAATAACCAGCATGTGAACAACGTAAGCCAACACAAGCAAACTGAATCTGCTGTCACGAACGGCAACAGTTCAAGTGTCCTAAAAAGCGTCAATACTGCCACTGGAAGTTGTTTACTGGATAATGGCACTGAAACGCTCCCGACAGAAATTACACGGTCAACGTCCATGTCCATTGGTGCAATCGCGCCACACATGGATAGTGACAATGGAAATGGAAGTGGAAATGGTAATATCGTTATTAAATCAAAAGACTCAGGAAACAGTTCTAACACACAAAATTGTGTGGTAGCAGAATACATAAGCCTTAAGGGAACAACATCATCTGATGCTGCCCCCGCAGTTAACAATCATATTAGCGTTATGATATCATCGTCCTCATGTCCAAAAATCAAAGTGAGTGGTGCACTGATTTAAAAATTATTATAATATAAATATATTCTCTGGATTATCAACAGAAGCTGAACACTTTAGAAAGCAGCGAAGGCGATATGGTTGCAACAGCATCTGTCGCAGCGGGCCTCACGATGGAAATCCAAGACTTTACAAATGTTTCATCGAAGGTTGTTGGGGCCAATATTATGCTTAAAAAGGAAAACGATCTTGATGAAAATTTTGATGCTGTAAGATTGCATATAACTTGTTTAAATATTTTGTGATTAAACTACATCTTTTCCATTTTTTTTTATATAGATTTCGAATCATTGCAGTAGCAACCACATTGAAAATAATATCGTACGTATTTCCTTAAAGAAATTTATTTTAAAAATATTTGAATATGCATATTGTGTTTATTTCAGTGTGATAAAGTTAAAGGCGAGAATAAGGTGAGTTAGAACCAAAAGAAATTATTAAAATAAATATTTAATAACAACGTATGAATATGGCCATCAGGTACTATACATATAGTCCAAACTGAAACAGCTTTAGATAAGTTTTTTGTTTTAGTTTACTTTGAAAGTCAAGGTTTTTGTAATTCTTGGACATTTTTAGGAAGGAAGTAAGAATAATAAGGTATGCTGAAATACTTATTGCACTACTGCTGAGAAAATGGTCGTTTCAAAACTGACAAAATGTGTCCACAATCTTGGAGAAATGTGATTTTATGTGCAAAATGCCACAAGGGTCGAGAAATCAGTAAATGTAGATTACGACCAAGACAATTATTAAAAATAGAAAACATAGCCCTTTGGCACCTTGGTCAGAAACTGTATAATCACTATAATTTGACTCAGATTGTAGCCATGCAAATTTTTTACAACACAAAGTATGAGAATTTTGCGCCAGGATTTCGAGCATTCACAAATATGATATTTGCCAAAGACAAACGCAAAATTATTTAAAAATGAAGTTTTTCGGTTCGTAGGGCAATCGTTCTTATAGTGTAAAAAATACAGGTCGTGTCGAACGTTTTCTTATCAGAATGTAAGATCTATGAACCTCTACTGACCTGAAGATAAGTGATGAAGAAGACAGCTATTTAACAAAATAATAATCCTTATAAGTTACCTTAAAAATAATTGTATTGGAATGCTGCCAGCATACAAATCTTTTATTTAGTGTTAAATATTTTTGTAAATTAAATATGAGTTTATTATTTGTTGCACAAATCTTATTAGAACGCAACATTTTTGTTGAAGAGGTCCAATAAGCCTTTTTTTTATACTAAGCACATTTCATGGTTTTTCTTAACTTAGCTAACCAAATCTTATCTGACTTAAGGAATCGCTGTTTTTATAGGCAGGTACGGAAAGTAGAATGCAATTTCCGCCTATCCGTTAAAAGTTACATATTTGATTACTTCAGATCAAGTATCCTCCTCGATACATTCTAATATGCATATGCATATTGCCGATCAACTTCACAATTTCATCATGAACGGATTAGACAGACGCATGTAATTTCTGTATTCATGCATGTCCGAGAAAGAGATGGGGGGGACGCTGCTTTTGACTTTTGTAAGTGTTCAGTGTCTGTGCCGACCATAGGAAAGAGCAATTGCACATATGATAACATTTGAGTGTTAAGTTTTGTTAGATAAACATTGTTTTTTGTAGCTAATTTAAATGTTCAAAAGTCTGAATACAGACCAAAGTCCTGCCAACCTGTTTACATATAAATTTAGAAATGATTTAAATATGCAGAAACCGACTTTTCTTAACAAAGTTTACAAGAAAACTTGTTGCTTTGTGTTGTCCTAGCTAAATGTAAACACAAAAGTTCTATTTACCCATTATAATATTCATATATGCACACGTGAAAGATTAAGAATGCAAAGACAAAGTTCTTTGTTTTGGACAAATATATATTCGTCATTCTACTTCCTTCGGGAGACGAGGAAATCGATAAATCGAAATATTCACGTATATTTACAATTTTAAAGCTAGGCTCTGAATTCTAGGATATTAGCTAGTTTTGAATCACAGCTCCCCATAGAACAAAGCTAATTGTTATGCGCAAATTGCATTTGGCTTTCCACCCGTAAAAAAAATTGGAATTGGAATCACTATTTCGCAGTCGGTTACGCTCTAACGTGCTAATTTGCCTTTTTTATGTTGACAATAAAACTAGAATAATATAACTAACAGCTCAGCTGGGCTCAGGGTATCTCGTAGTCTTACTCACTTGACTGCAGTGAGTAATCTCTTTCATTTTATGAAAAATCAATTCTCACTCATTAATATTCAGAATACAAATTTAAATTAAGAATCGTCGTTGTGCATCTTGGGGTGTCAAATGAAATATATATTTGTTTTGGGTTGGTAAATTTGTAATTTCTTAAGCTATTATGGGAAAAGACTAATGTCATCCAATTGGCTATTGGTCGGTCGAATGAATTGTTTTTATATGGAGTTTAAAATTTCGACAGTATGTTAGACTATATCTTAGAAACAATAAATTCCAGAGGATCGTCAGTGCTGATTTAGTCAACTTTTTTTTATCATTGTGTGGCACCAATAATGATTAAAACAAATCTTGGATCGGAACTTACGTGTAATATTAAAGGGGATCCTCATCTAAACGTGTTTCAGAACGCTTGTGTTTTGGGATATTCTTGAAGTCGTTGACATGTCTCTAAAAATAACCCTTAGCTAAGTTTATCCAATATACAACCTCTGAGTGGAGTTTATTTCATATGAAGCTAATGCAACCATGAAGTAAAAGTATTTTAATAAATCAACACATCCATATATCGTTTTAATAAATACTATTTACCATTATTCTGACTGGGTATTTGCTATTTTTATAATCAAATCATATATCTAGCCCGACTTTTAATGTTTACTTTTTTCATTTTTAATTGCTTAAGTTAAAATAAAATTTTTTATAGTTTTTAAATATAATTGACTTCTTTTATTTTTAACTTTTCCCCTAACCTATGTGTGCACTAACTTATAAAAAAATAAATTATGCAAAATACAGCTGCATAGTAAATGATTAAACGAGATTCAATTCATTTTAAAAATGTGTTTTTAATCTTGAACAATAATATTAATAGGTAATAAGTAGTCTAGTAGTTTGAGATATCCAAAATTGCATTCCAGATTTGGTAATCCGATATGGACTAATCCGTTCGATCGAAAATAAATCATATGGACGTCGTTTCCAATATCACGTTTGCGATCATACTTAAACAAATTAAAAACTAATCTAATGTAAATTGTTTAAAACCAAAAAGAAATTTTGGTTCGAAATTAATCACATTAGAATACTTTCATTTTTCTCAATATTTTGTATAGTGCAAAAAAATCTTTTTTTTATATACACATAGCGCTACTCAAATGTTATTGCACTCATTTAGGCGATACTATTTTTTGATAAGTTGCTAACGCAATGAATGAAACATTTGCAATCCCATTTGGTACACATATGACAGATTTTTCCGAATGGGTGCACAATATCAAATAGCTTTGTTAGGCTTAAATATATATAGTTTAAATGAAATACCAAATTGTCAAAATCCAAAGATTAAAAATATATAATTTCACTAGTAATAATGCTCCTAACAATATTTGAAACAAATTGTCAATATTGCATTATTACCCCTCATAAGATAAGATAAATTGGCATTCTGTCATGTTATAATAGTATTTATTAACATTAACTGATTTTTCACATCACAAATTTAATCATATTAGTGTGCTTTAATTTTAGCAAAACTTCTTGTTTTCCCGTGAGTTTTTGTTTTTGGGCGAACTACACAGCTTAAGTACATCAGTTTTAATCAATGTGATTAGTTTTTAACTTTTAATTTAAATAATTTTCCGTCCGCCCGCTTGTATGAACATGCGGATCTCAGAAATATAGATAAATTTAATTTAATTTTATCTAAAACTTCATCAAAATATTTAGTATTAGGAATATGTCTCTTAATAACAAGATGTTTAATATTAATTTTCAAATTATACAGAATTCGGAAAACTTGATGGCCTTCGTTTTTCCGTCAACGCCAAACCATGTTTCAAGCGATTCAACCAGGCAAATCCCAACACGCAATTCCACAGAATATTCACAACCACCGACTAGTCGAATAGAATGTGTGACTGCGAATGTATGTCAAACCGATATGTCAAGTTCAACGGTACTATCACTGCCTGAGATAGGTCCAAAGTCAAAAATCTTATCTTGCGCTGGATCGAATGGGCCTCTTACAATTGTCAACGAGACAACGACCGGATCTATTAGCAATCAAAAAACTATCGGTGTGATTTCAACTTCACTTTTAACGAAGAGTCCTGCGACAGACAATGTAGATAAACAGCCAAATTCTGGAACAGATAACCTATTGCATAACATGTTAACGCATCCAGGAACATCATCTGCACAAGTAAGTTTGCTTGTCAAGCAATTGGGTCCTTTGGTTAATTGCCTTAACTGCCTTTCAGGTAACCAGCGTAAGTATTTCTACTGGTTGCGATTCATATCCAACATCAGAAGCTGGCCAATGCGGACTGGGAATAACTTCATCTGCAAAAGCTCAAGGAATTGTTTTGAGCACCAAAGTTGTAACGTCGCAAGAGATGGACACACCTACCCTTAGGCCCACAAATTCTTTGATGTCGGGTACTCCTCTTACACCCACTTCGATGTCATCATTACATGGCGCAGCGTTTGGCGAGCGAACGTCCAATGTTATGCTTGCAGCGAACTTAAAGACAAACGAGAATTCAATAGCAAGCATTGAAGGGGGACCAATAACTGTTCCCGTTGATTCACAGAAGGCCATATCCTGCTCAGTACCTACAGTTGCCAATGGATTCCTGACTGGTTACACATCTGTTAGTTGTGTAACTTCGTCGGTTGGAAGTGGCCTATCGCGTATTTCTCCACATTCTGGAAATAAGGTGCTGCCTCTTTCAATGACATTGCCACCAAATACGGCAGTTAGTTCCGTTGCAGTTGCTGCCTCCGGTATGGCAAAAGCGTCTTTTAGTTCAGGAAGTTTACCAGTTGGGCCTGGCGGTTCCTCATTGGTATTTCATGGTGTGCCTCCACCGATGTCTCATTTGGGTGCTGGACTACCAATGCTAATTCAAGCGACGCCATACCGAACACCCTACCCCAATTATTCATTATATACACCTTATAATAGCATAGCACATGGACAATACATGCAAACAGTACTTCCAATTGGTACTCCAAACACGTCACCTTCCCCTCAGCGCTCGGATGTTCGAAGCAGTCGCGAGTCACCAGCAACATCGTCTTTAAAAACTTCAGTTTCGAACGCATCTACATCGCATCAGCACAGCGTCAGTAGTATCACTGGAATGCGACCTATGACGCCACTAGGTTACGTAATCGGCAACAATAACTCGACGCCGCAGGCTGTAGGGACGCTGGTCACAACAACGACAACAACAGTACCTCTTATTAATTGTACGCAATCGCATCACTTATCAGCCCAAAGTGCCGGTGTATTTGGTGTCTCAACCGCGGGGCCAGCTCTCACAACAGCACTAATGTCAACACCTGCCGTAACATCCGTTGCTGCTAATGCTTCACAATTGCAACCACCTGCACCAATACAAATGCTCCCACAATCCGGGTATTCAACCCACATTCCTCAATTGCTAAACCCATATCCACAATTCGCACCACTAGCGCCGACACAACAACAGTCGCTTTCACGTTGCGGAACCTCTTCAGCTTTAGGAAACAGCAACTCCTCAGTTCTTACTGTACAAAGTTTAACGACAGCGATGCCAACGCCGTCAGTAAATGCATCTATAGCATCGTCATCTGTGATTCAAAAAATACTGTCACCCAAAAGTGGGAGCCCTAGCAGAGACCGGGACGCAAATTACAGGTATTTATAATACTTGTAAAAATTCATAAAAAAAAAAATAAATATATATATAAGATAAGATCAAAACTAACCACAAAAAAAAAAAAATAAATAGAAATGTTAATAACATAAAATACAAACCAAAATTAATAAATCTGTTTCGACAATGAAAAACTGATTTGCTAGGAAAGAATATGAACGTAATGTAATGTCAATGTGCATAATTATACAAGTATATTTTCTGCTGATCGTCTATAGGCTATTGTCGATCCCTAATATTTAGTTTTGGTCCTTATTGTCTCATCTATATAATAATTACATTTAACGGCTTTCACGCTTTATCTTGGTACTTATTTGATTATTTAAAACTACATAGTAAAGGGTTCGTATTTATGTATTACATGCATTAGAGTGAATAAGAAAAATATCGTTCTCATTCTGTATTCTTGCAACTAATTTTTACAAGTGACTTCAGTTTTTCAAGGTTTTATATATCATAAAACTTTTACACAGATTGAGTTAATAAATCAATTATAATCTTTGGCGTACCTTAGATATGTGTTCTTTATTATTAAATATTCCTGTGTTCTTAACTTGTATTAATGAAATACCCACAGCTAAATTAATAATATGCAAAAGATCGAGCTACGAGTCTTTCACTTAGGCAATTGATGATCTGACGATTCAAGGTTGCGTAAAAAATTAATGAATTTTAAAAAACCATTGTCGATTGCTGATTAAATAGTTATCAGCTGAGTTCGCCGTCGAGGAGCCACTTTGACACTGTTGGCTATATAACATATAAGAGTATGATTTTTTATTTTACGATCGGGAGAATCTGCATTAAATATATGCTTTGTTTATATTCGCAGCATAACAGCGGTTCGTCAAAGCAATATCGGGCCGGTCTCAGGCGGACCGCCAGGCATCACATTAAGTCCGTCATTTTGCGGTTTAGTGCCAAACATCCCTTATAGTGCCGTTCCTGCTTCCTCATCTACCACGTTGTCATCGGCAACGCATTCATCTCTTGCAATTCCCGGACCCAGCATAGCATCATATTCCCAAAAATCAGGACTCTGGTTAAAGTATGATATTGATATTTGTATGACATTTATTCGAGAATAACATTGTGTTCTACTTGCAGCCCCTCCATGACTGGTACATCCTCCGTTCCCATTATCTCGAGTGGCAATGCTCGACCCACACCCTCTCCACTGAACTCTGGCGCCACAGGAACACCTGCACGAGTTACTGGAAATGCAATATCACCTCACGCTGCTGGCAGTGGACATGTTCCTGTCAATAACTTTCAGCACACGTTTTTTGCCACACCTCATGCACCACCACATTCATCTTCAGCAACACCCATTTCGATCACAGCTATTAGCAGCAACTCATTAAATCATTTGCCTATGGTGTCCCACACAACGACCGTTATTGCTACGATGACAACAGCGACAACGACTACATCATCAATCAGCACAGTGGGCAATACACAATCCTCTGTAGCAACGGTGTCTACTGCAGCTACACCCACACCTCATCCATTTTCTGCAGAATCTCTCTTTCAGCCCAGCAAAAGTATGAACAAATTCAACCCAATTTCTGTATGGTGAAAAGTAGATTTTATTAATATGCATTTTGTTTTTTTTTTTTAGATGATCAGGCAGACTTATTGCGACGCGAACTCGACAGTCGCTTTTTGGATCGATCTGGTTTGACGCAGCCAGCGCCATCGCCCTCGACAACATTTATGCGACAAGAGTTACACCATCATCAGCATCAACATACTCACCTGCATCAGCATCCACAACTGTTGTCCGCAGCTCCAATGTCGGGCGCAGCCAATGTACTACCGCCTACGCCGCCAAGTTCAGCACAGATTTTTCCACCACCACTATTTAAAGACATTCCCAAAATTGCCGCCGTTGACCCGCAGTTTTATCGAGCAGGCATCGGTCTCCCTCCTGGGTATTCGGGATATAATCCAGCAGGGCTCTTGCATGCTGGCTTGGGTGGACCTACTCCATTTATGCCACCAAACCACTTGACTTCATTCGCACCAAAGGTAAGAACAAACCTCCAACGTCCCCAACAAAAAAAATCTTTTCTCAGCTTTTTTTAGTGATTGAACATTCTTCAACGGACTGATAAAAAAGATTGGTTTCTATGTTTCAATATCGTTTACCGCCAAAGTTAAGTCAGACTTTGGTGTGCAAAAAATGCAAGAAATATTTGAACAATATTAGACCCATTTTTAATTTCTATTATATAATAAGTATCGCATATAAATTGATTACATTATAAAAAAAAAATTAGGCTGACAAACATACTTTTGCATTTCCTTTTATCTGTTTCATTATTTAGAAAACTGGACGTTGGAATGCTATGCATGTGCGCATTGCGTGGGAAATTTACTATCACCAAAACAAACAAAATTCGGAAAAGCAATCTGTTGGCTCTAGTCTTAGCAACACCGGTGGCAATGTCAACCAGGGGACCACTGTTGTATCTGGCAACCCAGTAAGCATAAGCAATGTTGTCGGCGGAGGCCATGGTATACCTGCAAACAACATTGCTGCTTCGGCGGCAAGTAACACTGTTGTGGCGGCAAGCGGATCTGCAACGGCACTTGGTATGAAGCCTTCCCCGGCGTTGGCCTTAAGTTCAACATCACAACACCTAATGCATCGGTCTGGTGAACTGACGCCAGGTACGACTTACGCCAGATCGCCATTTGAAGCTTCGCCATTAGCTGCTAGTTTTATTGGGGCTCCACCTAGTCATATCGGTAAGTTTCATATTAAAAACTCTGCCGTTCATAAACCTATTTGTATGTTGTCATTGCATTTGAACAGGCACAGCGGTTTCCCCATTTGGCCGGTACGTAGGCTCATTTGGATTTGCTGGTCTGACGCATTTTGGACGCGATATGGCATTGGGTGGACATTTGGATGCATGGAGGTAAGTAAATCTGAAAACCTACTCTTCATGTAAAAATTGTGTCACATAACTTACCCCATCCTAACGAATATGTTTATTCGCTGAACGCATAAAAAATATTTCAATCGCGTATCATGATTTAATGCAAATGCATATATATATATATAGTGACATATCCAGACCATGACATCATGCAGATCTCTCATGTCCACACTCGCCGGCGCCACGCGCAGATCCCTTATTCATTATCAGCATAAGCAATTAGACCTAACTGTATATTAACTGTAACATCATGCAGATCTCTAGCATAAACAATTTTACCTAACTGTAACATCATGCAGATCTCTAGCATAAACAATTTTACCTAACTGTAACATCATGCAGATCTCTCATGTCCGCACTCACTGCGACGGCGCCAGCGCCTAAGCATAAGCAAACCTAACTGTATATTCTATTCTAAGAAATTTAACCTAACTGTAAATAATGAAATAAGACGCAAATGCGAGGTTTCATTATTGAGTAAGCCAGTAGCATAAGCAGAGTTATTTTGTACACCAAACTGGACGGACGTGTTTTGATAAATAAAGAATTCTATTTTTTTAAATCAAATAGCGTAACCAGAAATTCAATTATATATATATTCTTAATCAAGATCAGCTGCCGAGCCGATGTAATAATAAACTTAAGCTTACAATTTGTTTGCACTTAAAAATTTATAAATACACCATTCGTATTAATTGCATAAATTATTATTCTGCAGAACTAGTTCTATGGCACGCTCAATGCCATATCATCCTGTTTCTGCGGGTGGTCCCGGTGGTTGGCCCATTAAGACTGATCCCGCGCTGGAGAATGCACGTCGAGAGGCAGAGGAGCGGGAACGAGAGCGTGAATTACGAGAACGTGAGCAGAGGGAACGCGACCGGCAGAGAAGAGAACGCGAAGAGCGCGAACGCAAAGAAAAAGAAGAAAAATTAAAACGCGAGCAGCAGGAACGTGAAAGAGAACGAGAACGTGAACGGGAGCGAAAGGAACGGGAGCGACGTGAAATGGAGCGACGTGAAATGGAACGAGAACGAATGCTGCAGCAACAGCGGATCAACGAAAGCAATAAGCAGGCAGCAGCTGTAGCATCGTCAGTTACACAACGGGATCGCTCACCTCATCGCAGCATTAGTGAGCATATCCCAGAGATACGCATCAAAGAAGAACATCCCCGCACAAAAGAGGAGCAAGACGTGATGCTCATGCGTGCATCGACGGCAGCTGGAGTTGGGGATCCGCGATATCATCCCTCTTCATTAGTAGCTGTTCAGGCGAATGTGGCCGTTGCTGCACATCATCATGCTAATTTTATGGTGACAGGACGACACGGCTTACCGCCACCAGCATCGCATCTTTCCCGCAACATGATGCCACCTACATTAGGTGTCAGTGGCCCGCTAACACATTTTGCTCCACCAGGCTCTCCAGCGTGGGGTATTGATCCGTATCGTGATCCATATGCGCCCATTTTGCGATATAACCCAATAATGGAGGCTGCCATACGTCATGAAGCCGAAGAGCGGCAAAAAGCCTTAAGCATGTATGCGGCGCAATCAGCGGCTCATCTGAGAGGTAAGGAACCAAGTCCCATACCGCCACCGTCGGTTGGCTCTTTGGGTCCACCTCCCACACATCTTCGGATGCAGCCACCACCAGGTGTAGGCGTAATTGCACAATCAAATGCACCACCGTCTTCACAAACCTCTCAAAACCAAATGGCTTCAATCGGAATTGTGAAGGGACCGGCGCCGCCTACGATGAACATGGCAGTACAGCACATGATGACAGGAGATCCACTGAGTCATCCGGTAACATCCAAAAAAGAACCTGAACACACCATGGGCATAGTGGCAAATGCGTCTGGTATTGGTGCTAGCCATGCCACCACTGTGCCTGGAAACGTCATAGGTATACCACCAGCGCCGCCAGTAACGCTAAGTCGATGATAATTTACTAGGAAACTAAAAATAGTTGTTTTAAATTATAGAAATTTTTAAAATTTCAATTACTTCATCCCAATTTTATGTACTTTACTCTTTTGCCCTACCTCTATTTATCACAACCTTAGCCCGAAAACAAACCAAGTTAGTAAGCGCAACGCTTATGTAATATACAAAATATAAGTAAATATTTATTATTTTAATTTTAATGTGTCGCGATAAAATGTCAAAGTTAAAAGGTGGGGTAACAGTTTTACCTACTAAATAAAAAGAGCGAGATGTTTGGAAACTATAAGTCCAATGCGCGTTTTTGTTTCTTTCTTTTTTTTTTTTTTTTGCGAGCCAAACCTTTTTTGTAACAAGTTTGCTTCCTATTAACGTCTACCCGCAAAATCGGACGCCACATGAAACATACTCGTAAATAAAATTCATAATAAGATTTTAATCTTATAAAATCACTGAATACCTATTAGTTTAAATTATATATTTAAGTTTGCAAATACAAGTATAAACTAAATAGCATTTGTATTATTTGTATAATGTGAAATTTAAATTGACACACAATTAATTCGAGGACACAATTATACTCAGATGTACATACATACACATGCAGACATACATACAATATACGTATATATAATTAGAAATAAACAAAACAAAAGCTATGAAATTATAAATACAATTGTTGTATGCTATCATTCAGCAACTTGTGGAATCATACCATACCATTCCAGTCGTGCATTATATGTGTTTCAGATTATATTTTCATTTATGGCGATAATGTATATAGTTTTGAAGAAAATGATAATAGAAACATTGCTAATAACTGAAAAAATGTATTTTTATTTTTTCCAAAGCCACTAAAATCCTGTTAGGGTTTTTAATTTAGCTTCTTCCTTATTTTATTTTATAATAATGATCTCTAAGGTAGAGGACCTCATTTGTTGTGCAATGTCCGTCTGACTATTTGTACTTACGAACTATATATATTTTTTGTAGCTATAGACTAGACTATAAACCTGATATTTTAAATATACATACACAAACTAATTCGTACGATTTTTTTTACCAAGCAAAAATAAAAAATAAACGATATGTATTTAATTTATAAAGCCAAAGTCGATGGGTGCTTCTTCAAAGATCTAAAATAAATTCTGGGCCACTATAGTAAGTCGCCGACGAAGGATGTTTCCGTCGTCAAGCTTTTCTCTGTTTTCACTCTGGTTGTTAACAGGTCGGAGGTCGCTAATTATTCATGAGCGACGGGGTTATTTCTGAAATGGGTCCCTAGTCAACCTAACTATCTGCATGGGTAGAGCTTTTGGCATCCCCAGCTATATTCAAAAACTTCACGAATTGGAAAATCACTGGGAACAATTCTTAAACAAAGCATGAGCAGAGAATACAAAAAGGTATATCTTCTAAGATTTTTGAGTTACAGCTATCCAATCTGGTAGGTATATTACTGGTAAGTACCGATAGGGACGCGCTTTTATTATCGCCCTGTGCGATATTTCTGAAAGTGTAAGTCGCAAATCCCAAAATTTGATTCATGTTGGCCAGAGGTATACCCATCGAGTAATCGCTGTCTGCTACAGAAATTCCATTTTTGTATTAGCCACAAATCACAGAAGACGTTTCCGTACAAATTAAGACGAATTCATTTTCTCAATATTTATTATCGGAACTTTATTGTTTTTATCAAGTTTTCTGTTAGGATAATATGGTACTGCCATTATTATTTGCGCATATTATTGATTTTATTCATATTATAATGAATTAAACTGAACTTAAGCTACTTACAACTATCGCTTGAAGCTCCGGTCTTCTTGTGGATTTTAGAATCACCATTTTTGGTGACGCCGGCTACTACCATTCAGCACAAGTTTACAGCTCTAATTTTGGGTATGTGGTTTCGACCGTCTTAGCTTATATATACATATTTTGAGTTAAAGGCTTGCGCGCAGTTTATTTGAAAATTTTATATGCCCACCTTCCTTCATTTAGAACCTTTTACACGTGGGTATCACATTCCAATTCACTACTGACAACTGACCGTCTAACTCTAAGCTTGTAGTAGGCTTAATTTTGATGTAACACACCTTAACCCGGTCGTTGAATACCCTTGAATACAGCCTTTTATAAATAATAAATAAATAAAATATCTAACATATATATTATATATATTTCCTTAATTTTAAAGCTATCTTGATGACACTTGTATATATCCGATATTTTCTTCAGTTACTTATGATGACTGAGGCGGCTGCATCGGAACACTGTATTATATATCTGTCGTAGAAACAATAGGTAAAATATTTGTTTTCCGTATTTAAAAAAATATATATTTATTTGACTAAATATTGACTTGATATTCACTTATTTCTGATACAATAACGATACAATTTTAACACAATAAATAAACTGCACAAGAGACACAGAAAGTAAAATTCGTTGAAATTTACAAAAACAATAATATTTAGGTTCCGGAATAAACTTAAGGTGTCTACACATCATCATGAATCTATTCTGCAAGGGTAATTTTAACAAACCGATACCAAATATTTATATATGTATTTGGGAAACATCCGAATGCAGAACTTGACGCACATTAATATTTATGCGTGAATCGTGAATATAATCTTCAAACGGCATCCAAAATTCCTCATCCTTAACTTGATCGTATAATTCCGAATTCATTAAAGTGTTAAAGTGATTTTCATGCATATCTTTGAAGTTTCCATTCCACGGCTTTTTGTGTGTTTTCATAACTCGTGGTACTGCATGATAACAAAGTCGAGATTCCTCGGACATTACTAAAACATCTCCACTATGTAGATACAAAGCTGTAGGCTGCTCTTCCAGTGTCCTGCCACCTATAAGAAAAATAGCAGTTTGACCGAAACTGCATTAAGAAAGTAGGTGAGAATTGTGTGTACATATCTAAATATGCAAATGTATATACAAATTTTGACATATGTACCTAAATGAAAAAAGTGGTGCGGCAAGGTTTAACTCCGAATGATCCGTGTGACCAGATAGGGTAGTGCCAATTGGATAATAATTAACAATAGCAGCTTGTGGAATAAATTGTTCGTATCCAAGCACATGGGAAAAATATTGGCATAGGCTACTCAGGTCACTTGGAAAAGTATTGTGCTTATCCTCATCGTATACCTTGGTGTCCCAATTGTGATGATATCCCAATGTAGTCCAACGCATCGCTGTCTTAAGGCGCTTATTAACAGCTCTGTGAGCGCACTGGTGTAACTCGCCCCACCAATTGGAAACAGCAGTGACGGAAAATTGTTTCGCATCCAAGTTAACATAATTTGGCGCTTGCGGGTAATCGCGAAGACATCGAGCTATCCAATAGCGTTGTGCAGCAGGAGTAAATGGATTGCGTATAACTAAAAGACCAGGATGATTCGCAAGTATATAACACCGCCAAGCATTTGGTGATTGCAATCCAACCGGCACTCGTTGACTAGGACTTACGTGTACATCAGAGACTACCGCCGGTTTCACCAATTCTATCTGGAGACAATCGCATACAAGACACACACACATATGTGCACATGTATGAATATACATATATTTGTATATAAATAAGTATATATTTGTTGTTATTGGCTTGCTAATCGCTATTATGTATGGATTTACTTACGTTATGACAACCACTGTCGAAATTTGTTGCTTTATAATGGTCAAAGTCAATTACTTCTTGAAGATCAGGTGATTCTGTCCTTTTTTTATATCGCTTAAATGCTTGTTTAAACATTTTGTAAGACTATTGAAAACACAGTTCTCAATAAACCTTTATATACAATAGTTCTCGAATAAATAAATATCACTTAAACGATGAATCTATACATTAATTCTTTGGTAACAGTGTTGTCAGCTTAGCTATTTTCCCGCCAACATTGATTGAACCCCAATGCAATTAAAGCAAAACTATGTAAGAAATATAAGTTGTTATTGATTTTGCTTTTCATCGAATTGGAGTTTTCGTTGTATCTCTAATGTGGAGTAGTAGTAGGGGACTTACTTAGTATTAAATGACTCAAATTAATATTAATATTAAATGTATTAAATGACTCTGAGCGCACATTAAATGTCGTACGACCTTTTTCTTGTATGAAATATATTAGTAAAATAACAAAATAAATACGCATTTTGAAGAGTGTTTAGAAACAAGAAATTTATCTTAGGGGAGGGGGGGGGAATAGCTGGATGTGAGAAGGATGTGAAATATAGGTTTGTCAATTATGCCTGTTCTCTAAATGGAATTCAAATGTGACTGCTGATTCTTAAATCGAGGTTTGCCGTGACCATATGGTACCTTTGGTGGGGTCATTATATTTGGTTTTTGTGATGAAGTTTGTAAGCATTAAGGAGTCGTGGATGGAGGAACTGAAATCACGAATATTACACTGAGAGTTCTGCACGAAAGACCGCAATCATATCGATAAAAAGAATCCCTTTTGCGTCTTGCTCTAAATTTTACTCCATGAAGAATCCGTTTCCTTCCTACTCGCTATTGGCAATCGAAAACATACTCCTGCAGCGGAACCGGATTTTGTTGGATCGGATGCCAAATGGGACCGTTAAAAAAGCGAAGTGATTACATGACTGAGTCTTGTTAATTTTTTTTTTAAATGTTTATAAGAAAGCTACCTATTAGATAAAAAAAAATAATAATAATAAGATAATTCAAAAGTTCAAAAGTTGTACATTAGTATTAAGATAAAATGAGACCTGGGTAATATAAATATAGTAAATAAAGCTTCTGATAAGCAAGCAAAAATGGAGGAAAAAAAATCCCTAGTAGGACAAGAACCGTATTGTGAGATAAGACAGCAGACACAAAATGTAAAAAGGTATCTGCGGCAATTGAGGTGTCTGACAAACCAAATTTATATTAATCATGTAAAACGATTTAGGCAAGTAGCCTATTGACTACAATATTCTAGTCTTTTGACAAGACATTGTAGACTAAAAAGATTTTTGTTATCGATAACTTTTTGTTTCCCAACTGAACAGATGTAATATGTGGATTTAATTGCTTCATGAGTATGGTCACACTAAAGATTGTATTTATTAGTGACATATACACATACTAATGTATGTATGTACATAGAGGACTATTTACATTGCTTAAATAACTCTGTTGTGCAAAGGCCTTGTTTTTGCTGAGCGAAAAGTTTTCATTGAAATGACATCCATTATGGACTAAAGAAATGTTAATAAAAGTGACAAAACAAGTAAATAATAGAAAGTAAAATTTAATACATGTAATGGAATAATTGTTACATATTGTATTTTTTTTCTGTGAACATATTTTCGTGACATGGATGCGCGTGCGCGTGCATTCATTTATGTACAAGTGTGTATCTATTTACATACATAATTATGTATGAGAGCAAGTTCCGTAAACATATAGATGCATATATATTTATACGATGTGCACAATAATATGAACAAGCAAAATTCGAACCAAATCGAATGGTATTAGCGTTTGTTGTCTGTGCTTTAAAAATGTTGCGTTGCAAAATTAATGTAACCAAGTCGTATTTGCTGGTCAAGTGGGGCAAACTATAAGAACATCAGGCAGGTAAAATCTACATTTCGATACGGAACAATAATATCATTTTATTTAATTATTGTCCTTTATAATTTTAGCAAATACCGTTTAAACATAGCCAAGTAATTGTTATAAAGAGTTTTCAAAATGAGTGTAAAACTTCTCGGATGAAAATATAAAATATTCACAATACAACTCTGCACTTAATCACTCTCTAAGTGGTTGATATCTGACCCTGCGTAGGTGGAGTGCAATAAAAAAAAAAAAACAAAAAAAAAAAACAAGTTGTTATCAAAGTCTATGTTAAATGCGCCATGTTATCTACATCTTCATCGTCTAATGGAACGCCTGCAACGGAACCTTCGAAACAGGACTACCATAAACAGAATATGATAATTTCAACTACCACAGCCATAGTTCCCAGCAACAGTATTGGCCTCCATCAGTATCAGCTGACGTTTACAAAACTCAACAAATTATCAGATGGTTCGTTGGACTCGCTTAGTATTGATGCCTCTGAAACGGGCTCATCAATAACTGCACCGCACTCGACGCTAAATCCTCCCTCATGCTTGACAACATGCAGCAAGGCTCCACCTGTTAGAGCGGCCGTCCACCAACAGCAGCGTCATTATGTGTTGCAAAAGCAGGCACCGAATTTGCGCTGTTCGAACTCCAATGAGTTGGCGCAACGGCAGCATGTACATACTTCGATTTGTTCTGCCCCATCAACTTCAGTTACTTCTTCGTTGGAGGAACCAACATCTTCGTGCAATACAACCACTAAAGTCAACGTAACTCCATTGATTACACTGAAGATGACTCGGACTATTCCATCTGACAAAGTGAGTAGTATATCTTTTATCTATTAACATCTTTAAAACTTGGATTAATTAATCTGCTATATGTTACTTGCAATTTATATTAATTTCTAATTGATTTATTTAAAATGCTGAATAATACCGAAAACACTCGTGCCGCAAAGTGAATGTCAATTCTGCCTTTGACCCTGTAGTAATGTCCTTGGCCATGTAGTGATGGCCTTGACCCATTTTATATTAATTGCAACCTCAGTTAAGCATTTAATATAATTCAAATATTCATACCTATTGCAATCAAAATTATTAGAGAAATTAGCACTGTCCAGCTGAATGTTTACTTTTAACTAAGACTCGGAGACTTCTGATTTTCATTAAGAACCCGTATCGCCATACATACAACTTATTATATTGTACTTTATACATAATATCTATGATATTTTAATGCCCATGGTGTGTGTATTCTTCATCGGGATCAACAATAAAAACACACAAGCAATACCACTCAAGTTTTTACCATATCCTTACAAATTTGCGATTATCGATTTTATAGCCCCTAATCGATTTATGCTAGTTAGTTATTTATAGTTTTATATTAATGATAACTCAAAATTTTAAAAATAATGCATTCAAACAAATATTAACCTTGTCATAACTTAGAACAGCTTAAATTTAATTAAAATAGGTTAATGAACACTATAGCAAATCGCTTACAAATACCTGAATATAGTCCTAAGGACGGGAAATAAGTTAAAATCGAATTTAAATTTGAAAAGCACCTGTCATTTTGAATATTACCCGCTATGAAATATATTTTAGTACTCCAGCGTGACGGTTGTCTCTTTGTTTTTTTTTTTCAGATCAACTTACGATTGATTCTTGTAAGCGGTAAAACAAAAGAATTTATATTTAGTCCATCAGATTCTGCCGGTGATATTGCTCAAACCGTTTTCGAAAATTGGCCTGCAGGTAAGTCAAACTAAAATTATCTAATGGATAGTCTCATTTAATCACGATACACTATATCAAAAGCATTTATCCAAACTACTGTTCGAAAATTCAGTCGTTGTGTGAACAATGATTGTCAAGTTAACTACCAAAACCAAAATACAAATTACAATTTGAGAAAGATAAATGTGAATAGGAATAAGAGGAATATTGTGATACCACCGCTCGTCTGCTTTTAGTTAACTTTCTTGTTACTGACATACATCCTAAAGAAATGACTCGTTATCTGTTGTCTTAAGAGCAGTTGATAGAAATTTAACTATAATAATATATTCCACAGTGTCGATGCGCTGTGTCTAAATAATCCCAGAAATCTGAAAAATTAACGTGTTTTTGAAATTTTATATGTTTACATAATTTATTTTTATATTTTTCTGTGTCGACTGATATTAATCGATAAATAAATAAAATAAACATTGCAAAACGAACTTTTATTATTTTTATTGGGAACAATTCTCTGCAACCTGGCAGATCTATATTGAGCCCTTCTGAGCATATAGAAATTTCATCAATTTCAGATTCTGCACGAATACAAGAATCTATGTGGGGGTTGTGGGTTTTAAGCACAGAACAAACATCCTCAGATGACATATTTTCCTAGTTGAGGCGACACAATCGGTTCTGGTTATGTTGGGAGCATCTCTGCCCTGTGTTCATCAGCCGCTTCATTCAACTCTATATCATTGTTACCCGGGTAAACGTATTGTGTGCTCTGAGTTGGTCTACTTTGGATTGTAGCACACGAACTGCTCGTGATGCTATCTTCGCCCTCATAAAAGGATTTATTGTTGCTTGACTATGGGATAGGATGGCTTTTTCCGTGATCAGGTTGAAATCCACACATACTCGTATTGCACTCACTTCAGCTTAAAACGAACCGCACAATTGGTTCTTACAAAAAAAACCATTTATAATTGATTACATTCTCCTTTTTTTTTTAGATTGGTCGCAAGAAGCTGTTTCAAAATCAGAAATCTTACGGTTAATTTATCAAGGCCGTTTTTTACATTGCAATGTAACGTTGGGTGCATTAGGACTTCCACTAGGCAAAACTACTGTTATGCACCTAGTACCGCGTGATAATTTACCAGAGCCCAATTCGCAAGGTAAGACTAAAATATATATATTTAGAAATATAAGGCTGTTTCTAAATCTAGCGTAATACGTATGCGTAATACAGTACTGAGGGATCCTCATGTGTAAGGACACACAATAAAATTGGCGCCTTTCATCTGGGGAAAATAGATGGGTGTGCTACTTATTTTGTTTTGTATTCATGAGCATGTATTGACTTTTTGCTGCCGTGCAACCATAAGAAGTTCCGAGAGTTCAGTATTTATGTATCTTCAAGTCTCCTCAAAAATATGATCGAATTCCCGAAATGATGTAACCAAAACTAAATTATTCAAATGCAGACAGTTACTCAGCTAAGAGCAAGATATTAAATACTGAATCCATTTTCCAGATATCAGGTTGTTCTTCACTCATAAAAATATTAGATACATTACCATTGCTATGCAGTTCACTTTTTCGATTAGAAGCTCAAATATTGAATAATGACCGCCACCAAAGTGAACGGTTTGTAACAAAACGATAAGCAAGCATTGTGAATTATTGGAGAGCCACTCTAATAATTCGTTGGATCATCATAATCGGTAGCAAAGAGCTAGCTCCATCCAGCGAAGGGCGATTAGCAGAAACAGATGGAAAATGTTTGTAAAACATAAGCTTGGGATAAAAGAATACCGATATTGTTCACACATTCAATACGATCAAGTGATATTTGTCCTTGTGAAATGAATACTTTACTAATCAAACAAACCCCTATTCTGAAATCAATAGAATCGGAACTAAGGAAATACGCTGATCCGATCTCAGCAGTTCTTATTTAATTTGCACATATTAATTATTATATAAAAGTTATATTATTATAATCATTATTTTTCTTATGTTGTTTCTTACAGATCAACGGCAGAAGAGTAAAAGTGGATCTGGGCGTTGCTGTTCTACAGCATGCTGTATTTTGTAATATGTAACTACCTTATCTTTTAGTTGTACATGTATATCGTTAATTAAATAAATGTAACAACTTGACAACAATATTTTGCAGTCAGCAGTATTAGTTTTTAGTTGTTTTATTTTTTCATAAGGAATATGCAGTCATGATTTTCAAACTCTAACAAGAAAGTCAACATACGTCCACAACTAAATAATGATGGCACAAAAATCTTCAGATATTTTGACTCTATAGCTATCTATAAAAAACTGTCGGTGATATATACATTTTAGCGGATGTCTGTTGATGTTTCCATTTTAAAAAATTATTATTTTACCCTTTTCGCCATTTTGAATGGATTCAGGGTGTGGCAAATGCTACTAAATATATATGGTACAATTAGCTTATGCTAGTTTAATTAAACAATCGAAACAACAAGTTTCATATTAGCACAATTAATATAGCAACGATACACGCTCTCAGATATTGAAATTCCTTCTCTATACTGTAATCGCACTCTTACCAACAGTTTTTTTTTTCGAATAGAAATACATAAATGCAAATTGCAATAAAACAACTTAAATAAATCTTAAAATTTGCCAAATGTTTTGAATTCAAATGAGCATTTTAAATAAATGCAGCTTCAACAGTAAACACATACTAAACTCTTTTGTCACAAAATATATTTTAATATCATACATAAGATATGAACGATCTTATAAACAGCCGCAACATATTGTCGGTGTAAAGTTGTCTCTACCTTTCTAAGCTATCATAATAAAATGTGGATGTGGCTGCCTTTCTTCGGCAGGCAGAACATTTGTTGGAGTCAACTGGATCACACCAGTGTATCAAATAGATATTGAATGAATCAAACTTCTCTTCGACCTATCGAGAAGTTTGAGTTATGTAAGTTACGTAGATCAAATTATTTACAATAAGTTCGATTGCAAATTAATTAAGTTGATGTAATTTCAAATTTAACAAAGGAAGCTTGAGATAGACAAGTTCAGCTATGCATTGATGTAAATAAATGATGTAGGTCAATGTTTGGTCGAGCTTTTCTAATTTCCTTATCTTCCGCATGTTCTTATACATACAAAATTGTTTGACTGCATAAAATAATGTAACATATACCCGTAATTGTATTAAAATTTGTTTTGAAAACTGAATATGTAATCTTATCTAGAAATGCGTAAATATATATAATTATTCATTAAAATGTATAGCAAAACAAACACACAAAAATGTCTTAACTATGTTTCCAAATAGTTTGTTCCAAAAGGTTATGCTTTTATTGAATGGGTTCCACGCAAAGCACGCATATAAACTATATTTTATCAATAACGTGCCCCGATTCGAGAATATCGTGACAAATCGGTTTGCGATACAAATACATGCCATAATTTAAAGGTCTAATCTTACTGGTAATATTTAATCATCAAAATCGAATAAGTAACATTCAAGTTATAGACTAAAACATAGTCTGGCAGAAGAAGACGGTTTGGCTATATATGTAAGAAAAAAGTGATTTAGATCGGAAAAGTAATTCGACCAGAAAAATTATAGTATCTGCATATGGTGTAGGAAACCTTTTAGTACAGCTCTTTTGGGTAGAGCTTTCTGACTTGGTCTTCTATCTTTCCTTCGTTCAAGGTTTTCAAGAAGCCAAACATATTTCTTCATGCTTTCACAAAATAAAAATAACTTTAATAATATTTCCGCAATATTACTTGTGGTAGATATGTTTATTAAGGTACTATAAAATTACTTCCTATATATATTTATATACATATGTAAGCTGATAATATTTACTGCATTGAATATATTATAAAGTAGTTATATAAGTGATTTCTTTCGCTTTACAATCAGTCTCTTTTTCTGGTTTTAACCTTTTTATACTCTGTTTATAAAGGTGAATCAGTGTTTTTACTTCGTATTTATTTTTTTTTCGTAAATTCAGTGTACGCCGGAGTTTTATCCGTTTCTTGGATTACTAATGTCCTTCAATCTATTAGAATCATTGTCGCCTGAAAATCGCAATAAAAGATAATGTCTTGTTATTAAAGTTCTAGGAGTTTGCGAATCATTAACGCCTCAATAAAGAAAGCTCCTTCCCAACATTTTAATTACACTAGGAACGGAGCATTGATAAGCTCTAACTGCAAAGTTTTAGTTGCTTCCATTCTGTTTAATTCACATTTTTCGGCTCAAAGATTTTTTTCGCGGATTACGTTTACATATGTATGTACAAATAAAAAATAATGCTAAAATACGTAATGTGATTATAAAAAAATATGCGCCGTTTCGTAAACAATTATAAATTTAAGCGATTTCATGGAATAACAAATAATAATTTTAGACAGATGAGTTCCATTAAAATGCGACTAAAGCAATAACTTAATAAGACATCTGTTGCCATACTAATGCATTTAGTATATTTTGGCAGTGTTCCTTAGCTTACAAAATTATAAGCAGTTGCGAGTTTAAGCTGGTCCAGTCGGCGGAATTCCATGACGGGCCAGAGTATAAAAAAACAAATCTTAAATATTGGGTGTTTCTCATTTTCCAGATGTTGCCATAATTTAAGACTTTATTTAATGTAACTCCATTTGCGATTGTGCGGCATTTTGCGCGTCTGAGAGAGGTTGGGCATAGCGGACACAATAGGCGTTTGATGGCGTTGGTGATACTTTTGATGTTAGTATCCATCATTATAATATCCATTTAATAATTTCGGATTCTCTCTCGGCTGTAGCTTGCGACTGTGTTCTTCAAATATAGCTTCCATTAATATCATGCACTGCTGGAGTAGATCCTGTCGTTAAATACACGATGTGAATTAAATCATTGAATTTCTGATTCGCTATCAGTTATACAAACCTGCCCAACACTTGTTAAATCGGTAAGAAGGCTCAAAAGAAAGTGTATATTATGTCCAGTACACAAATGCCAATTAAGTCCACTTATTGATGCGGCAATGCTAGATGCCGCAATAGTGCTTGGCGTATACTTAGAAAATCTATGTTCTGCAACGAACGTTAAGAAAGGTATATTTCAAATAATTAATTATCAGTAAATTATTTTAAAAATGATTTTCAAACTAATCAATGAAAATTATGTTTGCGAATCTAAATTAATGAATAAATAAATAACAATATTTTTAAATAAAAATAAACAAAGCTAATCATCGACTTTTTATGTTAATTTTCGGGATTAAAATGATAAGCTAAGTTAAAAAAAATTTTAAGGCTGTTCTGAGCAATTTTATCCGTACCTTTTGCTGCTAAGGATATAAAAGTTTGAGCATGCTGGCGCACTTTATCAATGTTCAAGTCAGAAAAGTGTTTGCTGTTAATGGGCAGACGTATAATCAGGAGCTCCAGGAAATCTAAGGGTGTAACCGATGAAAGATCCCATCCCAGACGGCTCAACACATATAGTTCCCATTTCTGAAAGTAAAAAGATGGTGTAAGCATATATTTAAATCTAAAAGTGTAAAAATAATGCAAATCGAAATGTCAAATTTTATTGCTTCTTTCTGGCACAGGGCCCGTAAGGGCAAAAATGTACATGTACATATACTTAAAAAAATGAATTTAACATGATCTATGCGCTTTACGAATATAATTTCAATCTCTAACTAAATGTACATGTATGCTTAGACAAAAATAGACTAGATTAACCTTCAAAAGATGTTCAATGAAATATAAAAATACACATTTAAATAGTAAAGGAGACGAAGATGCACCGAAACTTGTACTAAAATCGGTGGAATTAGTTTCATATTTGTTAGAATGCAACTGCAACAAAATTCTTATTTCATCATAACAATGTGCCTAATTAATTTACAAAATCGTTTAATAATTTTCGTAGGTACCACAATAATCTTTAAATTGACCATTGACTACACGGCACTCATGCCTACAAATATTTCTGCAGAAGATGTAATGAGAAGAAAAAAGAAGAATATATTAATCACCCTGGAAAGACGCTTCCTAACTGACCTATGAACAAAAAAGACTTAATAAAATTGCAACTGGCTGAACATATTGTTCAGCTCTTATGAGGAATTGAGTGTATTACAACCGTATTACAACGGGCAAAATGTGGCATATGTGTGTTTATAAATAATTTTTTTGAATACAAAAGGAAAAAATACCAATTAGCTTACATAAAAATTGTTATAAGAAAAAGCTTAGAAAATAAAAATCGAAAAAATGGCTCAGCTTGCAAAGAGTATGACGGACAATCGGATTTACCATAAAATAAATTAAGTGTGTCTCCAATTAAAACCATTTTTCTATTCGTTTTCTTTCTTTGAAAAATTCAAAGATTACTTACTATCAAATCATCCTTATAAATGCTGTTATCCGTGTAGAATACCAGAAGCTCAGCCGAAAGCGCACGACAGCTTGGTTCACGTAGCTTGGAAGCAAGTAATAAGCAGGCGGCAGCTAATATTTGTAGGTGAGTTTTTCGCACAGATTTCGTTGACAGAAACCGATCCATGTAGTTTAGTGCTAACAAAACGACTTCCTCTTGGCATTTCTCTTCAGCACACACCTTGAACGATACAGATAGTAAATAAATATGTAATTATTGTCAATAAAACACACTTTTGCAAATGTCTTTTAGGTCATGGATCCAGGAAGAACGCCATACACTAGGGATAACACAAAATTCTTTTTAAAGGTCAAAATTAAAAATGTGCAAAATGTTAAATTGAGGGACATTTTTCCATTGAATATTGCGTCTTTCTTGTGGTTATTTTTCTACCCACAGTAAATGTCAAGGCAGTTTTCTTTTTTGGATTTTTGGCTGCTAATATAATAATAAAAGCAAATAATTATGTTTTTCCTCACCTCCATCATCCATTCCGCAACAATTTTACGCATTGGCGGGGTAATATCCTTCTGTACAGTTTTGAAATATGTTTCGATAATGTGCTGATGCTTTTCTTCCGACTTTAACGCATTTTCCAAACAGCGATCCGATTTGAAAATAGGATCTGTAACGACCACATGTGCCTTTGCATAATCAAACAGTTTGTCGGCTCTTGTTTCCCCTTCGGTTGCAACTGTCGATTCGTCGCAAGGAGTCAAGTTGATGGTGTTTCGACAGAGCTGTTGCGGTGATTGATAATTGACTAACTGGCTCTGTTGTAGATGTTTTGTCGATTTTGTTGCGGCAACCGGCGATGCAACTGAGGCAAATAAATACACCACCTTACTCATATTGCAAACAATAGGCACGGTTACAGAGCATAGTATGTCATGGCTGCCTCTAATATCAGCTGCTGCAGACGAGGGTGGTGATGAGCAGGGTAAGGTAATTGTCGTTTTTTTCATATACCTATTTAACAACGGTTTGGTTTGCGTTACGATGCTCTCCGTACACAATAAATCCATATTTCATCCACACAACCACTTTGCTCGTCAGGAAAAGAAATGTTTAAGACTTTTTACATACACATAATATATACATATTTGCAAAAGGTCTGGACTGGTTTTTGCTGAAAAGATTTAGGAATTTAAAAGACAAAACAAATATGTGAAAAAGTTTAACGTGAATATGCCTGACGAGGAAAATAACAGAGAACATTACATTCATAACACGTATTTTTTGTCTAAAATCAAAACCCTTAACCTTACAGAATATATTAAAAAAACAGCCATGTTCGCCTACCCCAATGCAGAATATTGATTATTACATATTTCTAAACATTATGAGCCAATCTCTGGACTAAAATTGTCGACAGTTTGACTTCAGTCTATAAGAGAATGTTATCTTTGGCGTGTTCTGTCTCGTATTGTAAGAGAGAAAATCATTGAGCTTTAAAAGAGGAATTTAATTGTTTGTAATAGCCACAACTTGTACTACTGATCTTGTATTTAGAATGCAACATATTGCGACATGTTTTCAACATACATACACACCTGTAAATCAAAATATGCTAACACACACAAAAACATTTAATAAATTATTTTGGCGATAGGGTCGGTCATCAAGTGAAGCATAAAATAAAATAATGAATATAATTTTCTACGCATTTTTAGGTTGCTTTCCAGAAGTTGTGTGCACACGTGTTATGATTTATTATATCTCAAATTTAGACATATAACAAAAGTGTATGTATATATGTAATTTGCATGTATTTACATATATAATTATTATTAATGATTTTCACTGAATTTTGTCGTTTATTTTTTCAATTTGGTATTCTAACGCATGTTTGCCCACATGTACGTATGAACGAACAAATCTAATGTATATACTATGTATGTATATACATTTACGAATGCGCATACAAAGAGATATACATATATATTTACATGCTTATACTTTAGTTTTTATACAATCCTGCAGTAACACATATTTATACCACTCATTAAAATGATTTGGTGTTTAATCGTCGTACTATAATAAATGGTAAAGTAATGTAAAACATTTTTTACAAAATGATCTCCGGATAACCGGCGGATACATACATTGGTAAATTAAAAAACAACACTTCGACTTCAAAAAAATGAGCAGATAATATCGGTTATTGCTGTGTGTTCAAATTTGAGATGGCAACTAGCAATGTTGTTCAGCACGTTTCCACATCGTTTTCATCCACGTTTGAAACAAAAAAAAATACTAGAGAATGCGTCGAAATGTGTACCAAGCATTTACAAATGTTCCGCATCTTTGTAGGATGTTCCGAATTTCATGCATTTCGCTTTAATTCGATCTGCACGATGAGTCCACAAAGCACAGCTCTTCGGTAAAATAAAATAAGACATAAAGATTTCAAGATTTTTTTTTAATTCGTCTGGATTTACACAACTTATCGATCATCAAACATCAGTTTTGATGATGCTTCGGGTTTGCCGTGCCGAAAATTCAACATCATATATGTATCAGATGGGGATGTTCCTATAATATTTTGTTGCACTCAAAATATTGTCAGTATTTGCCGGCAAAAATATTTGACATTCACTGCGCACACGTGAACAAACCCAGTGCAAAGAATTCAAATTACAATTAGAAAATATTCGACAATCAGGATTAACAAATATTATATTACTTTCAGAACAATTTTATTTAAATACATGTATTATTGCGCATTCACTTTGATTATGTCTTCTATATATACAAACAGAGTTTTATTGAAAGTCAAACTCATGGAGGTGAACCGAAATATCACAAATTTACTATGTGCAACAAAAGGATTTCGGAATATCTGTTGGTAATCACGGCTTAAATTAAATAATATTAAATTAATATGACATCAAAAGTGTTCCATGCTATACCATCGTTCCTCAATGCATCTCGGTAATCATGGTTATCGGACTGTGCTTAACGATATATTGCGTGAACAAAAGCAAATATATGTATAATAAAAATGGCATCATGAACAAGTTTGAATAAAAACGTATATCTAAAGCAATTCAGAACATAAACTCCATCCACTTTATGTAAATAAATGGTAAATTGGAGCATCTGTGAAAACTATTGAAAGTGGGAGTACGGCTATTCTCATTTTGAATTTAATCCGTACGATACGATAACGATATGCCGATAACATAAATCAACAACTCAGTCTAAATAGCTTTGTTATGGCTTAGTGTAGTTTTCGATTGCCTATATATTTCTTCTGATTTCGGTATTTGTATTTATTCCATCACATTTGCCGTTGATCGTTAGATATTCGGCTCTTTGAGCTCTGGCGCTAGTGCGCAAAATATACAAAGTATAGAAATTTAACCGGAAATCAAACGATAGGGCATATAAAGTACTATGGTAAATACTCACATACTATTTCTTTGACTATTTTTCAAGTATCCTATGTAGTTTTTAAAATATTATTTGGTAAATGTATTTCACCATACATTGGGCAAATTCATGCAAATGGATTTTTTGTTTATTTGCAATTATGAATGTATATGAAAATGTATCACCACGAATAATTACTTGTGTGTGTTTTTACACATTTCTATACGGCTTTTCTAGGAAATCCAACAACTGGAAATACTGTGCAAGCAGTTATATGAAGCAACAGATGCGAGCGTCCGAGCTGATGCTGAAAAGAGACTTATTACATTTGTCAATAGCCAGGACGCCTTACCCAAGTGCCAGTTACTGCTGGACCGGGCTGATTCCAGCTACGCTCAGCTACTTGCCGCATCTACCCTAACAAAACTTATACAGGGGATAACTCTTGGACAGCGCATTGATATTCGAAGCTATGCTCTTAATTACTTGGCAACTAGGCTTAATTTGCAGCACTTCGTGGTGCAGGTACTTGTTACGCTTCTTGCTAAAATCACAAAATACGGTTGGTTTGATTCATACAAGGGCGAACTTGTCTTTCAAAACTTACTTGAAGACGTCAAAAAATTTTTACAGGTAAGCAATGCAATAGTTAAGTAAAAACCAAAATGCTTAAATATAACTATTTTTCTTTCATAGGGATCCGTTGAGCATTGCACTATTGGCGTACAAATCCTCTCACAGCTGGTATTAGAAATGAATTCGATTGTGGAATTGGATGCACATTTATCGTTTTCAAAAAACCGAAAGATAGCTACATCTTACCGAGACCAGCAGCTATATGATACTTTTTTACTATCCTGCTCTCTTTTGATTAATGCGCGTGACAATAGCAAGAACTTAAACTTTCTGGACGAGTCGCAACAAGCGTAAGTTTATCTTCATTAACTAGTTTTAAATCCTTACTTATGCCAAATTGTATATTAAAATGTCAATGATTTTTATACACACTCGTTTTCCCATTTTTAGCTCAGTGAAAGCTTCCTTTTTAAATTAAAATCCATAGAGTATATGAATTATTGATAACTGTGCTAGGTGACATACATTACTAAATCATATTAAGAGCAATTGATAAATCACTTATCGCTTCTGGTGACGTAGTTAGACGTTAAGTAAAACTAGTAATGTGTTTCCCATTTTATGTTATGTATACCAATAGAGGACAGATGTAAGGGAGCTCATATCTTTAAAAACATTAGTCTGACTGTTTTTATATAGTCCGGAGCCTTACCGTATATGAGAGTCAGGGAGGATAGCTCCATTAACCATCATTTAATATATAGATAATCAAGTGTGAAGGTCGTTTTGATTTAAATAAAGATTCGCCTTAGCTGAATAATGTACTTTCTTGCATCATTTGTTAAGGTGTTCAGATCTGAGCCTTTTAGACGGAACATTTTTCAGTTTTTTCTTTTTTGGTTTAAAAACAGTAATCAAATTACTACTGTGATGACGAGAGTGTTTGTCGGAGACTTTTAATTTCCTTACCTGATCACTCAGAGAGGGTATACCAAGTGTTGAGTCGACGGCTTTCTTATTATTTATTTTTATATAGAGCACTCTTTCTTGTGAAATGTCTACATACATCAATTGAAGTCAATAGATACAGTTTTTAAGTAATTTATTTTATATTATCTAGTCAACGGATTTCATTTCACACTATCATTATATTGCGATGAACATATTATTTATTTATTTTACCATTTGAGTTGTGTGAATTACTTTTACCATGAAACTAATTTCGGTCAGGTTTATTTAACTAAAGTGTTTTTCATTATACTGTCTACATGTCTACTGTCTGTTGAGCGATCATTTTTTCTTAATTAAAATTTTTAAATGTTTAGTTTTAAAGAATTTTAAATCGACAATCAGCTTGCATTCAAAAAGACAACGATACAGGATAACATAGAAAATGTATGTACCATGCAAGGGGATCTGGTCTTTATTCTAATAGAGAACATGTTGCAGCGATGGCAAGCCACAATATTCGACAAGTTGCATTTATGCTTACCGATTTTTTATGCAGTCGCTCTGCTTAGTGGCATAAGTCTTCGTTTTGTGTCAATATTTGCTTCTAATTCTTAATTAAAACTATTTTTAAAATCAGAACAGTTTGATTTTAAGGGTTCTAGTATTACTCGTCGCTTAGCTGGACATATATGTAATTTTTTGGTTTTCACTCTTATATTGCTTCCATAGCTTTAAATAATTTCGAGGAAATTTCAATATACACTCTTATTTTTTTTTAAAATTTTTTCTACCATGTTTCGGTAGGTAAGATTGCAATCCATATTGGCAATTATTTTGCAATTTTCTTGCGATGTAAGGGCTTTGCCTCGGCCTTATTTAAGTATAGTAAAGTAAGTAGTATTAAATCGGTTGGCTTAATTTAATTTTTTTACAATGAATATGAATACAAAATATATATATGTGTCTAGTGATTTTGATTGATTTTTTTAGGCTAATAGTTGTGTTAAATCATTGAAAATTTCGTGTCCCATTTAAAGCATGACAGTGTATATATTTACATAAATGGGTTAATTAAAGGGTTGTAATTGGCGAATTAACTACTTATTTTAAGAATTTCTGGGCTTAATTTTTGAATCAATGTCAATGTTTTATACTTGATGTTCAATGTACACAACTGTGTAAGTAGATTGTTATTGTAAATTTAATATATCGTGTTTTTGCGACAGGTTAATATCCCAAGTTTTGCGGCTTACGAAGAACTGCCTAAGCTTTGATTTTATTGGCAGTTCAACGGATGAGTCGGCCGATGATATGAATAATGTTCAGGTACGCTAACCTTGTTTAAATATGAAATAAAGAAATGATAAAATCCCCATATATATATATTACATACAGATACCAACAGCTTGGCGTCCTGCATTTCTTGACTTAAACACATTGAAATTATTTTTCGACTTATATCAAATTCTACCGAATGGATTGGCGAGCTACTCATTGTCGTGCTTAGTACAAATGACATCTGTACGTCGATCGCTGTTCAGTAACTCTGAGCGAACAAAGTTCCTTACCAACTTAGTGGAAGGTGTGAAAAATATACTCACCAACTTGCATGTAAGTAACTGCTACATTTGAACACCACTGACATAATACAAATTTTATTTGACTTAGGGTCTTAGCGATCCAGATAATTACCATGAGTTCTGTCGTTTGCTAGCGCGCCTGAAGTCCAATTATCAACTGGGCGAACTCATAGCCGTTCCCTGTTATCCTGAAGCCATTGAATTAATAGCAAATTTTACTGTGCAATCGCTACATGTTAGTATGTCGTTGTTTAAGTATTGTTGAAAGCAAAAGAAATGAAATGAAAATTGTATTTTTGCAGATGTGGCTCTTTGCTCCAAATAGTGTGCACTATTTACTTACACTTTGGCAACGTTTGGTTGCATCAGTACCATATGTTAAATCACCGGATCCGCATTTACTAGGCACATATACACCTGAAGTGATAAAAGCGTATATAGAATCCCGCTTGGATGCTGTGCCTTTAATTGTTCGTGATAATATGGAGGATCCGTTGGATGATCTTTGTATGGTTCAGCAGCAACTTGAACAGCTATCTGTAATCGAGCGTTGCGAATACAATAAAACTTGTAACCTTCTGGTGCAGCATTTTGATCAAAAGGCGCGTGAGTACGAAAACCTCGTACAGACACTCAACGCAAACCCCATTGATGTTACTGTCCATGAGCTGCAATTGACTTGGCTGGTGTATATGATTGGATCGGCGATTGTGGGTAGACTTTCTGTAACAACCAGCGATGAACATGACAATATGGATGCGGAGCTTGTAATTCGTGTACTGCAACTGATGAGTTTGACCGATTCACGTCTACCTCAGACTGGTTGTGAGAAGCTTGAATTGGCCATTTTGAGCTTTTTAGATCAGGTTCGAAAGATGCATAGCAGTGACCAGGCGCAAAAAGCTACTGTCTATAAGCGCCTTAGTGAAGTTTTTGGTCTAAATGATGAGCAAATGCTGTTAAGTTTTATTAACCGTAAAATGTAAGTTTTGCCATTAATGCTATGATTTCGAGTGAGTAACTTCTTCTTATATTTGCAGTATAACCAATCTTAAGTTCTGGGGCCGTTCTGAGCAAATAATCACAAAAACTTTAATGTTACTATCCGACCTCTCTGTCCACTTCAATTCAGTGCGGAAATTGGCCCGCTTAGAGGAAGTTCAGTTCATGTTAACACATCACACAAGCGAACATTTTCCCTTTCTTGGCACAAGTTCATCCCTAACCGAAATGAGATGTCGCACCATGTTTTACACTTCACTGAGTCGCTTATTAATGTTTGACTTGGGAGAGGATGAAGAGCGTTTCTACAATTTTTTGACGCCACTAACAAGTAAGTTAACACAAAAAGCAAAACGTTGTATCAAAGAAGTATTCAATTTTTGTTAATTCTTAGATCAGTTTGAATCACTTGGAAATGTGCTAATGGACACAAAGTGTTTCCCTAATGACGAAGTGAAGAAAACGATTATTGGGTTAGCCCGAGACTTGCGTGGGCTAGCATTGCCTCTAAATGCTCGTATTCAGTACACAATGCTCTTCGAATGGCTGTACGTATTAAAGCGGAATTTTTATATAGAATTCAGTTGTCAAGTCCCTTAATTCTTATTGATTACAGTTACTACACTGATTACTTACCCATACTGCTTCGTGCAGTAGAACTGTGGGCTCACGAACCTGCCATTACTACGCCCGTGCTAAAGTTGTTTGCCGAGTTAGTGCATTGCCGAACACAGCGTTTGGCTGGCAACGTGTCTAGTCCAATGGGTATTTTGTTGTTCCGCGAGGCATCAAAACTGATTTGCATTTATGGCAATCGTATTCTGCATCTAGAGGTATCAAATGATCAACTGTATCCAATGAAATTAAAGGGTATATCTGTATGCTTTTTGATATTAAAAAATGCACTTGGTGGAAATTATGTGAACTGTGGTGTCTTTAAACTATACGGCGATGATACATTACACAACGTTCTTGATATCATGGCCAAACTTATTCTTTCTATACGACAAAGTGATTTATTGGTAAGTTTGACAAGTACAAAATAAACAAGAAACAAAATCAAAAATTAATCTTTTAAACATAATAAATAAACAGGAATACCCAAAATTGGCCTCGGCTTATTACAATTTATTAAACTGTCTATCTCAAGATCATGTTACATACCTTGTAGCTTTAGAGCCACAAGCATTTGTCTACATATTGGAAAGTCTGAACAAGGGCCTTGCCGCACTAGGTATTTATATTCTTGTTATTATTATTGTTCCATTAAATATATGTAGAGTTTAACTTTTTGAAATTACAGATTCGGCCATATACATCAGCTGTTGCACGATATTGGATAGTATTGTGTCATACATCTTTAAGCAGCTTCAATTAAAAAGTATAAGTGAACACACCTTGTCTTCAAATTTTTATAATTCTCTTTTTTTTTTATAACAGTTTCAACATTCCCCAATAAGAAGCTAAGAAGCTTGACGCGAGAGAATTCACAATTTCTTAAGGTTGGTTTTTATATATGTGCTCTTACTTTATGTTATTTATTTATTTGATGTCAACTAAAGTCCGTCGACTCAAGAAATACACAAATCAAAAAATTTAAAAATAAGAAATATTTGTAAGATTTATAAGATTTCTGGGACTATTTAAATGTAAAATGGTCCAACAATTGTTGCACGAACTGTGTATGAAACACGTATAGGGTTGTAGTCAACACGATGAGACGACGTTTAGAATCCAACTGATTGCTCTGATGAGCATTTCTTTGTTTTATACAAAAATCTTAAACCTAAGTACATATGAAGCCGCTTGTAAGGCGACCTCATGTTATGTTTATTTATATTAACGGAGTCGCTTGTAGGGCGACTCCATGTAATGTTTATGCTTAATAGCTGAGCTTTGCAGCATTTGTCAGACGACTCCATGTGAGGTTTATTCTTTTTATACATAACAGTTGAGCTTTAAGTGCAGCCATTTGAATTAGCTGAGCTTTGCAGCGTCTCATGTTCATACTTGAACAAACTGGGTAAAAACCAAAACAAACTAATAAAAAAAAAAAAAAATGTATGACAACTTTTAACTTTATAAACCCTTATTATTCAATTTACTGATTTAAATAAAATATCGGCTTATAATGTGTCCCCATTTTCCCTTTAAAATTATTATTTGATAAAGTTTGATATTTAAAAATTACATTTAACAAAAAACAATATCAAAAATTCTCTGCTTATTTTTTTCGAATTTGTTTTATTTTTTATGTTTATAGGTAGTGGAATTGAATTCCGAACTGCTACAGAACATGATGTCCTCTTTGTTAAATAATGTACTCGCTGAGGACTGTCGGAACCAATGGTCAATGTCCCGTCCGTTATTGGTACTTATACTTCTCTATGAAGACTATTATCGGTAAGGATATTTAATGTTTTAAAATATTTAAACTAACATGTACAATTTATTACATACAGATCACTAAAAGAAAGCATTATTCGTGGACAACCAGTGGAAAAACAGCAGACAATGGCTCAGTGGTTCGAAGATCTGATGCTTGGTATAGAACGGAATGTGTCCAGTAAAAATAAGGAAAAGTAAGGATAAAGTAAAATTAAGTAAACATTAATTAACTTTGTTTTTCTTTATCTTTATTTTCTTTGCACTGATAGGTTTACCCAAAATCTTTCGTCTTTTCGACGTGATGTAGTAAACCTTCCAAAATCGACCACATATTCACCAGGTATGTTTATTTAAGTATATAACTATATTATAAAAATATATTGGATATGTTCTCTGGGAACGGACTAATTGCGCATTTTGATGGGTGCATTAAATAGTTTTGCTTATCCTCCAGTTTATCCTTGTTATCCTTTAAATCACTCGTTGACTTCTACCATTAACCTTAATAAAAAGCACGTGTTCAAATATCTGCTTTCGATTTTATATTGTCTAGAGTGATTTCGATTTTTTTTGTCCGTTGCAAAGAAGTGGACTTCCGTTCCCGCAATGAATGATAATGGTGCTTCGATAATCAGTGACCAAATTCCGATGGGACATATTTATTTATGTTGTTAGTATATCTATATTATTTAAATGTGACCAAAATCTACAGAATTTGATAAAAACGTATGTCAATAAATTTGGGTAATATATAATTTTATACATAACAACATATATTCGAAATGAAGTTTAAATTTCGTTTTTGATTATTTGCAGAAAACTTGTACCAGGTGTTTACGGAAACGAATTACTCCATATCGGTATAAATGTCGGAATATTTTTGCTTTCTTTTACTGGTGTTACCTGTCAACAAGCTGTCATAACACAATTTACGTTAGAATAATGTATTATATATTACATCTCTGAAAAGATACAATAATATAAAATAATAAAACCAAATGATTTTTATTAAGATAAATAAAACAGTGCAACTATTTTCTGTCCACTTTACATTTTCAAATTTTTAAACGATACTTTTTTTAATTATTTAATAATCACACATCTCACAATTTTTAACATAAATTTCCATAGTTTTGATGATAATGATATGCAGAAGATGCGTGAACGTGAGAAGTGAACTGATATGTAATGACTAACATCAGGGTTAATTATAAGGGATCACCTGAAAATCTCAGACGCTATGAGCACTTTTCAATAAACTGCATTAGACACAATTCAAATGCTGCAAATACAAACGATTGCACAAGGAAAAGAGAGAAGCTGCCTGTAAAATCAAAAAGAGAGAGAGAGAGAGATAGAAAGACTGTCTGTGTGTGTGGGTGCATACAGATTGTCAAAAAGAGAACGCTTCACAGTTATCAAGTGTGATAAGTGCGGCAACATTTTTCAGTGTGTTAGTGTTCCCACAACTCTCTCCTAATAAAGTAAAAGGTGTCTGGCAAATTGGCTGGATAAATTATTACCTAAGCTTAGTAATTTTACGAGGAATTGGCCAAAAATAATAATATAATAATAATAATAATATAAATTACAAATACTTTCGCCAGTGCAATTTTGTCAACTTAATTTATTATATATATTATTATATATATTCAATTATTTTCGATAGTCATTTTAAGCTGCAAGATGCATTCCATTTTGATAACTGATATAAGTAGCTCCATTTTTGTAGTACCAAATTAATCACAATTATAGGCATTCTAGCTATATATAAGCTGTATATAACTTAACATTGTGACTTTTACTGCTCTTGGAATCGATTCTTATCGAGATCCGGTAACAGCGTATCGATCAAATGAAATTCACTTGAACTACGCTCGTTATAAAAAAACGTATATATCAAAATTATGAAATACGAAGAGAAGGACTGGCTATGTCGATTCTGCTAATATGATTAATATATACATAATATAGTGGTTGGCTCCTTGCTCCGCAAATGCTTTAGTAATATAAGGAGAGAGTTAGTTTTTGAATAATACGATAATCTTTATTCTATTAAAGGTAATATGAAAAATATTCAATATGGAAGTTATTACATTTCTATACATAACACTTGCGCATATGCAGGTATACATATCTACATATATATATATATGGATATATATAGATATAATAATCTATACATATTTTGCATTTACAATATATACTATTTTTATATACACACATTTTGGTATCGTTTTGTCGGTTTTTGAATTAATGAAATCTCTATATACTATGTATATATATCAACATCTATACATACATATGTAAATGTGAAAATCAGTAGCGCTTCAAATTCAATGTATGCACGCTTTTATTGTATTTATTGATATGCATTTATAAATTTTAAATTTTCATACACATAAAACATCTATGGGAATGTTTGAGTAAGCTTGGGATATCAAACATAATCAAATCAAATAGATGTATGTATGTGTGTTTTTTTTTTTTTGTTAAATCTTAATCAGCGTTCACATACGTACATACATAATGTGTCACATAATGCCAATACTTGAAATAATGCCAATATATATTTTTATATAGCCGCATCGTACATATATAACATATATGGAAATATATGCACTTAAAAGGGCTAATTAAAGTTTAAGTGAAAACCCAAGTGGGAAATTGAAAATAATTGTTGGTTTACAATATCTTCAACCTGATTATCATACAGATCGCATACATGTACATTGGTACATACATATGAAGTCTATGCGAAAATGTTCTAAAATATATTTGTATAATGCATGCGCACATACATACATACATATACATATATATATATATATATATAATTGTTCAGCATATGTATGTACATACATATGTATTCCTTCCAATTTTTGGGCCACCTAAACACACGCATACACACACATGTACTTATAGTTTAGTTGGTGATGCACATTAAGATGTTTGAAAACATTTAACAATTAAATAGAAGATTTTTTTTTTGGTTTTGAAATATATAAAAGTAACCATCGCATTCAAATTGTCATCTACTTAATTGGTAATTACGATAAATACATTTAGTTTCGTCCACGAAAATGGTAGAACGAATGTGTCCTAACTGTCTATCAACAGTATCAACTCGGCTAAGAGCAATGAACTTATTTATCTTTAAAGCCAAAATACGCAAACTAGTTTTTCTTCATAAAAAATGGTAGTTTCTTAACTTTTTATGAACAGCACAATTTTTTTATACTTTATGTAAGGCTCTTGTATGAAAACAAATATAAGTATTTAAAAATTAAAATCTTAACTATTGTTGAAAATATCTTAAAATTGTTTTTTTGTAATTTTATGTGCCGTTTTGTGAATTAATTATTTAATTTGGCAGCTTGCTTGTAATGACACAATGTCAGTCCTATTTTCGTGAACGCAACTGTATGTACTTAAAACGCATTGGTTTAATTTCTGATAAGAGACATACATGCAAACATGTATGTAGATACACATATTTATATACACACACATTTAGGTAAAAAAAGCTTTTTTTTTTCTATTTTTTTTTTTACTACATAAGATTGTATGCAGTTGGGAAACACATAAAGAATCATATCATAATAAATATTTAGGTTTGATTTATAAATTTTGTTAATCTATAGCTGCATACACACATATGTATGGATTTAAGTAAATTGTTTTTTTTTTCTATTCAGTAATGATGCACATATGGATGTACGTTAGTACCTTAAGTGTTTCTTGTGTTGAAATTTGTTGTTGTATTGTGTGTTGTCAATATAATGAAATAAATCCGAATGATGTATATTTTTGCACATTTAACTTAACGTATACGTAAATAGTATCTTAAACATCAATGAGCAATTTAAACATATGTTTTTGAATATGTATATACATGTATGTAGTTGTATTGGTGTCTTCTAAAAACTTCGAAATATTGCGCCTAACTATCTATCAAGATTGTATGTATTAATTCATCGTATATAAAATAGTTTTTTCTTTTGTATGTACATCGTTATGTTATTATTATTATTTTTATTTGAAATGTTATTGTTTTTGTTCATAGGTAGGCGGCTTTAACCAAGGACTCTTGGTTACTATTCATTTATAGTTTTGTGGGTAACTACTCGTTTCTGTGGGAATAACATACATGCATGCAAACACTCCACGCATACACAAACACACACACACACACACACATATATATATATATATATATATGTATGTACTTAAGTAGGCCTGTACTCTGTACAGTTTGCACAGTGGGTAACAACTAATTGTTGGGAGCATACAGAGGTACTTATGTACATATCTATTTTCATTTCGCTTTCATCTTATCATCTTATTCTTTACTTCAAATTCATATACATACGTACGTACTTAACTGTACAAAGTCGCATTGTCCGCCTGACTGTCTAACATTGGTATCACAATTAAAGAATGCCTTTCAAGCAAACGGTTAATTTTTTAATATTTACTAATATTGAGTATTGCATGCACTCATACATATGTAATATGCATTTCCATACACATACAGAACAACACGACCTCTCTCTCTATCTCTCTATTTCTCTATTTGTCTGTCTCTCTCATTGTTTTATATATAAAAGTACACCGCGGTTCATACAATTAGCTTCATTCATTTCGTTCATTTAGGCGTATCTGTTACTAAATACAGAATTGGAACTGGTTGCAAAGATAGTTGGTTGTACATACATAGGTAGTTTTATAAATCTGACATTCAATGTTGATTCACAGTTAACAAAAAACTAGCATGTCTGATTAGTATATATATATATACATACATACATTGACAAATGGAGACATACATTTGCTATATATTATTATATACATCCATATATATTACATATAAAGTAAAAAAATTAATGTGCTTTATTCGCTTGTAATGAAATTCATTATATACTAGTTTATATAAAAAGATTTCTTCTTTTTTTTGTTGTTTTTGTTTTTGTTTTTTTTTCTCTTTGTAGTGTTTTGTGTCATATTGTGAATGAATATTTGTATATTTATAGGTACTTTTGTACTACCATGATCAAAATGATGGGTCAATTGATAATTATAATTTGAATTCTCTAGCCATGCTTGATTGATGCGGATCAATTGAAATTTAATTTGATTTGAAAGATTCCCATTGTTCCTATCGATTCAATCATCAATCATTCCAGCTCTGCATCATAAATCATAATCTCACATGCATTTGATCACAGTAGTGTTAGTTTGAAGCTTGGTTAAGGTACTTAAATGTTTCATTAAATTTCCATTTCAGTGGTAAGTTTTAGATACACGCACTCATCTCATGTCTGTCATGTGTAGGTACATATTCGAATACATATAAATAATTGTTAAAATCAATCTTAGGATTTTGCATAACAAAAAATAAAAACCAACACGCACTCATACATTTACACTCAAGATATATACATAGTTATATATATATATACACATCACTGATACATCATATTTTCATATTTTCCTATATGTATAGTTTAGTATTAGAAGGAATTGCGGACCGTAGGTTTAATGTGGCATTTTAATGTACGAAAATGTTTTTTGCTTTTTGTTTTTCTTTGCGTTCTTTTCGTTTGTAATTTTGTATTATTGAATTTGTGTATAAATTTTTGTTTAATTCCGAATAGACATTACATAATAACTATAATAGATACTTACATGTGTATATATGTATATATTTATGTATATGCATGCATGAATGTATAAGCTATAAATAAAAATGCTTATTTGATTTGTTGTTTATATTTTTGTTTTTTAAATGAAAGTAAACATTTATATAGCACAAGGTATTTCACGTAAGCCCGTATAAAAAGTATAAAATTGTTTTTACTTTACTTGATTTTATAAAAATTACAAATGTTCATATAAAAATAGATATACATGCATATACAAAAAAATTCAAATAGTAATACACACACACACATATCGCACACAAAAAATTTGAAACAACTTTATATCGGTGCGCCGAATTTGCATACCCTAAGAAAAAAAACAAAACAATAAAACCTAAAAAAAATTGTTATTAATTAAATAAAGCAAAGGTATTTGTGATAAACGAATGTTCAGCCTCCTTCCCTTCGGTGGTGTTTTCTATTTCTTCTCCCCGGACCTTTGGCATTCAGACAGTTGAAAATACAATATAAATATTGTGGTCGACTCATATATATATATATATATATATGTATATATATGCTATTAAAGTATAATTTTTATTTGTGCCACTATTAGCCAATTATTTTGTTTACCATAATTTATGCAATTGATTTCTATCTATATCTCTATATCTGCATCCTCTTTCATTCTATGAACAAATCTAGGTTGGTTCGAAGGGTATGCAAATATCGGTCCTATGTTTTCTAACACTTTTCTTGTGTTCATTTTTGGTTTTTTTTTTTTTTAGTTCGTCATTGTTTGTCTCTATACAAAAAAATAACTTATCTCTTAAGTTACAACTAATTAAAAACTTTATGTCAGGGATACCCAACTTTGGATTTAATAGTATTCTTCTTCTTCTTTTTCTCATATGTATGTATCTATAACAATTTAAAAACAATTATTTTAGAAATTCTAAAAAGATTTCGTTTAAGTGTTTTTTTTTTTTTTTTTTTTTTTTGTCGTAACTGGTTAGTATTGTATGCATGTATGTATGTATTTATGTATGTACGCGATTTTGGCTATTTGCATAGCCACTTCCTGACCTCGCAAGGATTCAAACTGATTCAATAATCAGTTGCTTATCCAAAAAAAAAAAAAAAAAAAAAAATAGATCATTGAAAAATACAGAAAAGTTTCATTTAACGCGTTTTCCCTCATTTTGGTTAAGGTTGGAGAATCAATTCTGAGACGGATTCTGACGGCATCCGTCAGTCGGATATATCCGACTTGCAACGTTCTTGTTTTCTTGTTTTTTTCTTTTGTTTTTTTTTTTAGATTGGTTGGCTCAAGTACGTGATTTAGGCTATTTTAAAAATGGTTACAGTTATACTTGCTACATGTATTGCACTTTTCTACCCCTTAATTTTTATTTTGTTAATAATACAACGGTCTGACTGTAGTATATGTTTTAAAGTGATTTCGGCTCACATTTAAGGCCCATTTAACATGCATTATTCTAAATTAAGTTCCATTGGCCGCTTGCTTCTTAAATGTTTCTTTACCGCAGACGTCTTTTCTGTTACTTGATTTTCCTTTTTTTTTTCCTTTTTTTTTTTTTTTTTTTGTTTTTTTTTTATCAGTGATCTTAACTGGTTTTTTGGTGAGGTTCTAGTTGGCGACCAACAGCTGCTGGTAGGAGGATCCGGTGCCGTAGAATGAGTTGAGGCCATCGAGTAACTTGCTGTTGGCAGCACCAGAAACGGAGGAATCTTGATTTACAGTTCCGGTTGCAGCACCCGATCCGGAACTTGTAGCGTTGGTGTTGGCGGTGGCGGTTGCGGTGGCGGTGACGGAACTGGCGGCTGCAACTGCTGTTGCAACTGCTGATGTGGCAATAGTGTTTAGACTTGACTTTATGCCATCAGTGGGCGTGGTAATGGGACTGCTATCGATTGATGATTGAACAGTGGCTGCGCCAGCAGCTGCCACCGACTCCTCGACGGCAGCGCCAGCAATGCTGATTTCTGTGTCCAATGCAAAGCAGGTCTCGCTGCTATTGCCATGCTTCAACTGCTGCTGATCGCCAACAGCTCCAGCTCCAGCTCCAGTGCCAGCTCCAACTCCAGTTCCAGTTGCAGCTCCAGCTTCAGCTGCATTAGCATTGACATGACCATTGGCAAAGTAACAGGGATCCAGATAAGTAGTATAGCTATTGCTGCTAGTCGATGCAGCTGGTGTCGCACCGGGAAAACAAACGCTGATGTTGGCCGCTTCCGGGTTATAGTGTTGCTCGAAGAGATTGCGCTGCCCGTTGTACTGGGGATACAGGCCGATTGGTATATTGGCGTAATAGAAGGGTTCAGCAGCAGCAGCAGCAGCAGCAGCAGTCTGGGCGGTCTTATTGCTACCCAATGCCAGCGGATTGGGTGAGAGCGAACGTGCCGGGGAGACGGCATCCAATACACCAAAGGCCGCCGCCGATGAGCCACCAACGCTGTGGCCATGATGCAGCTGCTGTTGCATGGCACGTTGCTTGATATAGTTTGAGAATTCAGTGGGAGACATGCGATACGAGCTGCTGAAAGTGGCAAGAGTTGCAAGTGTTGAAAGTGTTGAAAGTGTTTAAAATGTGTGTCAAGTGTGGCAAGTGTTGCAAGAGTTTAAGCCACAATCATTAACGCTCGGTTGGGATTCTGCTCACCTGTTGGTACGCTTGGAACTAGTCTTGAGTTTGGTGCTACCAAACTTTGTCTGTGCAAATGTGGCCGTTGTAAATGTTAGCGGAGCCTGAGGTGCACGTTGCACAAAAGCGGCGGCAGTAGCGGTGGCAGTTACAGTGTTGCTGCCAGAGAGACTGGCACCGCTAGATACACAGCCATTAGGATGCGGGCTGCCCTTGCATGGCGGGGAGCTAGAAGCGACCGAGTGCGGTGAGGAGCCCGACGGTGGCAATGGCAACGGTAGTGGCAACGGTAGTGGCAACGGTAGTGGCAACGCCTTCGGACTTAAGCTCAAGTTGTTCATGGTCGTGTTGACCACGTCGATGGGACGAAAGCATTGCGCCTCGGGATTGAACGTCTTGGTAACTTCGCGATCAGCCGAGTGACTATCCTCATGATTCTCATTGTTCTCCGTATAGAGTATCTGCGATCAATATAGATTCTATATAAATCATATATCATATCGCATATATATATAAATATATATATATATAACTGTAAACTTACCTTAACTGCCCCCTTCTCGCCAATGCGGAAAGAGACCTCACCGGGGTCAACCCAGACGGATAACTCATTGGGTAGATTCTCAAGGATATCAGTTATTGGTACACCACTTTCACGGGCTGCACGTCCTAGCACCGCATCAGTAGGATCACCGGTTTTCAGACAACGATATGCCGAACCCTTTAAGGTAATAAATACGCGTTTATATTATATATATATATATATATTTTAATATAGATAAGTATGTATGTAATATATATATATATATATTTTAATATAGAAATCGATGCAAAAGCCTTGAGTACCTTGAAGGGTTTCTCCGGATACCAGTGCCCTTGGAATTTATCACGCAACGCCTTTTCCAATTCCTCCCCAAAGATATTGACTCGTCGACGTGGCAATTTGTTGTACAGATACGAAATGACAAAGTTCAACGCCACTTGGATTTCAATATGCATTTTGACAGCAGGCCTCCAGAAGATCTACTTGTATACCCTGCACCCTCGTACTCAATGCCTTTGTCCTTGATCCTTGATTGATTCCGATTTTCTTTGTAGACTGTTTCTGATTTCAGATTTAAGGTTTCACTTTCAATCATTAACCTCTAATGTCTATTAATGCTATCAATTTTATTTACTTTTTAATTTGTTTTATATTTTACTTTATGTTGTTAAGTGTGTGTGTGTGTGTGTGTAGAATGCTTATCAACAATTAGAAATGTGTGTGTCTCTCTGCTTGATAAAGTGTTCCCGGCTTGGTTGAAGCGATAAGCGTAACTCTCTATATCATCATCCTATACAAATGTATATATAATTCTATATATATGCATCTGTGTTACTGCATAGATGCATATTTGAAGGATTATACAAATATATTTACTATATACATATCTATGTGAGCATCTAAATATTCTTGTATTCGACTTTCCTATTTGCAAAACTGATCTTTCTCAAATGCTTTCTGTTTCCGATTGCAGCGATTAAAGGAAATAAAATGTGTTTATGTACCTGTAAAACAATTAAAATGTAATATTAGTATTAATACTTTTGACTATATTGTTATATATAAATATTTGCATGGGTTAATCCAAAAAGTTTTAGGTTTTCATCCTAGATAAGATTTGATTTGAACATCATCGTTTAATTGTTGACATTTATCATAATAATAATAAAAAGAAAAATAATGAGAATAATAATAAAAATAATAATAATAATAATAATAATAATAATAATAAAAAGAAAAATAATAATAATAATAATAATAATAATAAAAAGAAAAATAATAATAATAATAATAAAAAGAAAAATAATAATAATAATAATAATAATAATACAAATATAGCGCCTATTTCGAGTTTTCAGGGACAAAAATTAACATCATTCCAATACAAATTTCAGTTAATTTTATAATTATAGTTTTTACGCTATTTATAAATCGCAATTTATTTATTAAAACGTACTAAAGATGAGAAATATAATACTAACATTATTTCCCCCGCTACCCATCTATGTTTTCTAATGATATAACTTTTCTTATGGTATAAAAGTATTACAAAGTCGTTTAAGTTCAACTGCTATATTCTTATGTTCCCACTTGCAGAGCTGTTTCGATTAAAGAACCATTCAAAAATGTTTCCAAGTCTTGTCCAAATTGTACAAATCAAAGCAATCACAATAAAACAATTCATCTCTGTATAATAACATCTCCACACACAAACGACACAAAATATAAAACAAAAAAATAAAACACACACAAAAAACAAAAAATAAAAAGAAACCAATAAAAATTTGAAGATGTCTAAAAAACTTAAGAAGAAAGATGCAATATTACTTCGCAAACAAAGTCGTTTGTGCTTCAAGCGCATTGTTCGCATGGCCATTCTGAACATGATTTGGGACGAACCGGATGAGCAGGGAATCGACATGAATGTAAAAAAAAATATTGCATTCCTGATTAGACAGAAGCGCAAAATTGGCATTTTATCTGTTGCGGTAAATAGTGTTTTTATATATTTAAAGTGATCTTTGAACCCAATGAAACTGGTCATAACATTAAAATTTTGAGTTTGATTTTTGCATCCCATTCGATTTAACCATATCCATCTTAAAAGATCTAGAGAAATTTCAAATTTGAAATAGAATCATTCGATCAACTTTATTTGATTTGTATTTTGCAAAAAAAAAGGATTTAAAACCGTTATTTATTTATTTATTTGTTTTTTTTTTGTAGGAAAAGGCACTGCTTCGTACCTCTCATGCAAATCGCACCATCGACGAGCGCAAGAAATTGTGCAAAATTGTATCAGGTTTGCCATGTTTTGATAATATTCCCCCGGTGAGTGTTAATCAATTGGCCGACATTATATAGGTCTAATAAGTAGACATACAGATACTTCGGGCCCGATTAGTACCCGTTTTAAAGCTCTCAACAATTGGCAATGACTGCGTACTTGTCAAGGAAGGCAAGATTCCGCTTTATGTTTACTTTATGGTATCCGGCGAGATCGAATTGAAGAGTTCCGTTTTCGATAAAGTGAGTCAAACTATCGCCATTTAAATGTATTTAACGTTTTTGAAAGACTTTTTCATCCCATCCGCCTAAAAAACCATATATTCCAAATTTATTTTTATTATAATATTTACAATTATTGAATTCTCCTTCTCTGATCGTAAAGAAAACAATTAACTATTACATTTGTAGACCCTAGTAAAGTATTTACAATTGTGCCATAAAGTTTTTAAGGCATATATATATATATCTATATATATAATCTATCAGTCGAGCTAACAAAAATTTTAAATATGAACTCGAAAATTTAGACATGTATCTGCCGATATAATAATATATAAATCCTTCCATACCAACTCCAATTTGGCAATTAAACTAAAATAATATATTTGAATACATATATAATATTTTATATATTTTTATTTAGAGCACAAGGAAGGTAAAATTGGTGTCGGAGGCTATTATTGGGCCAGGCGATTGGGTTGGTGAAGCTGAACTACTTGAAAACTGCAAAAGACTCAACACTTATGTGACAATATGTAAATATAAAAAAAAAAAAACACAAGTAGAAAAAGAAAACAACTCAATAAAAATTAAATTTGCAGCGCCTTGTGAAGTATTGTCAATAGTCGAAGACGATTTCAATCGGATTTTGTATCCCTACATGAATGAGCAGTGGCTTGAAAAAAAGTTGGCTTTGAAATCGACAAGTTATTTTGATTTTCTCACTACTAAACAGGTTAAAACAATTCCACAATATCCAGATTATACATATAAAGCAGCGAGAGCTATTTAACATTCCGTTTCAGATTGTGCGGGCCTGCAGCAATTGTCTGTTAATGCAATACGATCCGTTGCAGTCAATATACAGTGAAGATCAGGAAACCGCCGTCAGTTGTGTGTACTTTGTTTTGAGCGGGGAGTGTGTTATTTTACAGTGCCTCAAACTGAATGTGAGTGTAATTGTTTATAGTCTAACTAGGCCAAGTTAATACTTTGTTTTGAGCGGGGAGTGTGTTATTTTACAGTGCCTCAAACTGAATGTGAGTGTAATTGTTTATAGTCTAACTAGGCCAAGTTAATATCAACTCTATAATACAATTTGTATAAACATGCATTGCTAACAATATTTAATTTGATATTCGCTGCAGGTGATCAAGAAGGGTGATAACAAAACTTACAAGCTGGTCAAGTTGGAGAAAACAATCCAACCACTCTTTGAAAATGCCTCAAGATCAGTAAGATCAATTGGCAGTACATTTATTGAGAGTGGTGGGAGAAGAGGGACCGTTGCATCAAACTTGACTCTTAATCTAAGCGAACTATTGGCTGCTTCGTCTGATGCGGAAGATGAGGAAGCTTTGCAAATGAAAAAAAAGGTATGAATTATAAATACACTTTAATTATTTTTCCGTCATTTCACTTTTTTTTATTTATAATTGTATCTAAAACAGCGTAAAATGGGACTCCGAGATATTGAAAAAGCTTGTAAACTTTTGGGTCGTACCGATTCTATATCTGCTCAACAGGAAATAAGAAGAACACATTCGACAAATACATATAACAAATTCACCGAAGAAGATTTTTTGCCATTACTTGAAGAAGATAATTTATTGGAAGTAGATCCAGGGATCCCATCATCATCAGTAAGAAGTAATTTGTCTAGCGTTGAGCAAACCGTTGGCATCGAAATGGACGTGGATGTGCATAATGATCGGGAATCGGATTCAGTTAAAATTAAAAGTTCTGACTCGAGCGATACACATAATTCAGAATTGTCAGAACCAATACCCGTAAGATTATCCCGATTGGAACGAACACGACTTTATTGAAGACTGTTTTTTTTTTTTTAGGTTATAGAGACGCATTTCATAGATGTTGGTTCCTTGACCCACGGCTGTATAATTGGATTGGGCGAGAAAACTGATGATCGCGTGATATTGGCTCGAACAGTTGTACAATGCCTTCTCCTGCCCCGCTACTGGCTATTTGAGGAGGATCAGAATCCGCGACGTATCTGGCAACGTCTCATATTTTCATTGGACGTCACCATACCATCGCGAGAAAAGCTATTTGAAGATTTTCTTAAAACACGTCGCTGGAAGAAGTTCAAGAAGGATTTTGTGGAAAGCAAATTGAATCCAAATAGTCCGAATAGCACCCAGCCTAAGGATATTCCAATAATGTACCGCATCATTGAGACCGGAGAAGATAATTAGTCTACATTTGAGCTATATAAATTATATGTGTGGCATTATGCTGAATTAATTTATTGAGGAGCAATAAATGTATTCTTAGCCAATCTCAAATGTCCTCTGCTTCCTGTCATAAGCATGTATGTGTTCTTGTATGTATGTAATACATGTACACGAGTCAATTTCTTTATGTATGCGTGTGTACGATGCGCACTCTGTGCGTCACTCAGTGGCAGTTGCTCCCATTACCGCAGACAAGTGCTCACAATGCACCTTAGTGCGCCCTTAAATATATAGGTTAACCATGGCCTCCAAAGTGCAAGCTCACCCCCACCCCTCCAATTTACCATCAAAGAGCACAGCTAAAGCTAGTCCAGCTGAGAGCGAAAGTCCAGCTGTAACCGTAACTGGAGCAGAGAGAAAAAAAGCTTTTCGCTAGCAAAGCAGTTCCTACTGCTACTGCTGCGTATGCGCAATGACATTTAAAATAGCATGCTTATATGTATATGTATGTGGCAAAAGTTACATACAATTCAAACATACATACATAAATAGCATTATCACGTTGCACAGCAGCTGTCTCAAATTCAGAAGCGCATGCTTGTGTAATACATACAGCTGCGGTCAAGATAATAGCTTCAAAAAGTGTTTAAAGATAAAATACTTTATATATAGTTAAAACATTATGGAAAAGCCATCAATACTAAAGATAAGTAAATAGATATATTTATATATAACATAGCTATAAAAGTTATTAACAAAAAATAAATTAATATCCTTGATCTTAATCAATTTTATATATCTTTGTTTTTGAAAAGTAACAGTATTTCAAAATATATATTTACGGTATTCGATTTAATAACCATAAAATAAGTCATATTTTTCTTAAGTGAATTGAGCAGCAACACTGCTATTATTTTGACCGCAACTGTATATGCATTTCTAAGCATTGCTATTTATAAACATATATATATATATATATATATATGTCCTTGACGAGTCAGCTTTGAGCGCGCATTTTTGAAGGCCGCACATTTTGATGCGTAAGCCTGCAAGAATCTATAATTTGCCCAATATTTATCAGAATCAGATATGCCATAAGATTAATACTTTAAATACATTTATGTATGTATAAATGTACATATATGCAGCAGCTTTTGTGTTGTGTCCTTAAATTGGGCAAGCAAATTCAACATAATAAAAAACGTTTATTTAAAGACAAGCGTATATTTTAATTTGAAATCAAGCTCAGCTTTATGTAGATTTAGAGTTAGATTTTGAGCTTATTGCCAATATAAAAAGAATACAAACCTAATTATATGTATTTATAAAACAATTTGGCTCAATTTGTTTAGTTAAAAAAAAAGATGTATATCGGGAAGTTAAGTGGTCCTCATAAGTTAAAAAACAATGCCGCATTGACATGCTTTTATTGGTTTGCTTTGGTTTATGCCTCTTTAACAAACATTTAAGCATCCTTCTAAATGCATCTTGTGTATCTATTTGTATGTTCACATATGTGTGTGTGAACTTGAAATATCTCAATATCTACTTTCATTCATTGAGACGCAAACCTGTGTGCATGCATAAGAGCCAGACACATCTTAACGGACTGCAATGCACACACAGCCAAACACACGGCCAGAGAGTTATTCGTTATAAACGAAACGCCTCCGGGTAGGCAGCGACCGGACTCTCATGTATGTTTATTTATATGCAAACAGTTATACAAAATTTATATATATATATGCATGTAAGTGTGTGCAGAGCTGGGTCAAAGTAGCGCACTCATACATTTAAATCAACCTTTAAAACGGCCCAGATTTTATTGATTTTTTTGTTTTGCAAAGCAGCCGAGGAATACGACGACGTCGTCCGTTACAAGAGAACGAATGAGAGAGACACACAGAAAGAGAGTTAAAGAGAGAGAGAGAGAGAGAAAGTGGGAGGGAGAGAAAGAGTGAGAGCAGATGAGAGAAAGGTCCAGTTGTTATGTTTACTTTCACATGCTGTTTTATATCGTCGGCTGGAACGATGTTCATTCTCATCATGCCGATGGCTGAGTGGGGTGGCTGGGCGGATGAAGATGAAGTGCTCTCTTCTTGTATGTGGATCAAAATGTCAAATGCCAAAAGAATCCTATTTATGGCATCAATGTAAACATCTCACATAAGTAAATAAGTGCACATAAGACACATGCATATATATAAATGTACAATTATGTATTTATTTAATTATGCATCGTTTCATTTTCGGGACTTCAGCTTAAGTTTAAACAGTTTTTTTTTTGGAAAACATTTAATTATTTAATCAATGCGGTGCTTAAAGAACATACATATGATAATTCAGCGAATTCGCACAGTTTATAAATTCTTGTTCTTACATCACTTGTGTTTAATTTGTTGCAGTTTAATATGGAATCAAACTCAATTTGTTGGCTAATTCAGCTGCTGGGTAGATGGGAGTTGGGGTATCTATCAAAGAAGAGTTGACAGCTCTCGCAATCGAGCTGGCAATTCGATTACATAAAATTAGATGTGTACATACTTTTCAGCATATAGATGTGCATATGTGTGAACAATTTTTGGACTTGAACTTTGCGATTTTGCTTGTGACGCCCAGCAATATTTGCTTTTTCTTCTTTTTTATGTTTGTTTATCATTAATCATTGCATGCCTACATACATACATAGATTAATTTGTATTTAAATAGAGCACATAAAAAAAGACAATGAAAAAAAAGCACAAGCTTTTTTCTATGCATTGCATAATCCTCTTAAGGGTTTTTTTTTTATTTTGTTTTTTGTTTTTTTCTTTTATTATTGTTTAGCACATCTTTCAAAGCTGTACGACACGAGAAGGAACACACACACACATATATATATATATATATATATATATATCTAAATGCAGCGTAGTGTGTACATATGTACTAAATATTACAATATCATAGACACTGAACTGTTTCTCACTTAATATATCTGTCGTGGGCAACAGTTTTCACTACTAGTCAAATGCTGCTGAGCAGCGTTTGTCTCTCGCTGAAAACCACACACAAACACAAAGTGGGAGGCAGAGAGAGACACCCACACACTCACTCTTTACGCCTGTACGATATTTGCGGCTTTGGGGGCCTTCCAAGCTGCCGTCAGCAGGCAAGTTGAAAATGTATTTGAAGACAATTTGGCAACACAACACAAAACAGCTGACAACGGCGCTTGCATGTGTTTACTTCTGTACATCTATACATCTTTGGCGATTTAGCACAATTGAAATTATTGGTTTTTTTCTCGCACTCATTTAACAGCATTGATAAACAAAAAAAACGTAACAAGGAGTAAATAAATAAAATCGCAATCTAAACCAATAAGCCACTCTTCAAAATCAAACTGCTAAAAATGAAGAGTATTCAAAGCTGAGCTTCAAATGCTTAACACACATATGTACATACATATGTGCATATCTATGTATATATATATATATATATATATATATGTGTGTGTGTGTGTGTGTCTGTTGACAAAAACAGCTGATGTTATTCAACGTAATCACAATAAAAATTGTTTAATGCTGCTAATTTGGTGTAATTCATGCAACTATTACGTTGAACTATTGACGACAAATCACAAACGGTATGCTGATGTATGTGTGTATGTTTATGTATATTCTTATGTACATATGTATATGCGAACTCACTAGAAGTCACACCAAAACAAAAGCACATGATTTTTAATCTTTGCGCACATGAAAATTGAAACGATAAATATGTGCATATACAATTGTATTTACATATATCGGCGTATACATATATGTATGCATGTATGTATTGCACTAAATTCAGCATTTGCACAAGTTTTACAACAAGCACTCGTATCGCGATTATGAGCGCCAAATGCTAAATGATTTTATAATAAATGAGCTATCTATCAATGTACATACATTACGTACGTATGTTCACTTAGACATACACGTACATACTTCTGTGCCTTCTTACTACAATGCATAATTAGTTTACCAAAATCGAATACAAAAAAAAACCATATACATACATACATACATAGTGGTTGGGCCCCTAAATTATTAAACTAAACTTTGGGTGAGTATTAAAAAAAAAATTGTATATTAATTATTATGTCGGTAACATTGAAAACATACAATGTCCACTGCCCCCTCGTATATACGTACGCCCTTGCATTCATTGGTATGTATGTATGTTTGCAGATAGTTTGCTGGCGCAAAACATACGTGTGTATGTATATTGTATCTATTTACGAACAGCTCTTCGTGACTCGTCGTCGCAGCCATCAGCTGAGCGCCGACTATGACGACAAAGTGGTGCGAGAAACGAGAGCAGGTCAGAAGTGAGCGGTAAGGCATGAGAGAGAGAGAGAGCGAGTGAGAGTTAGAGGACGCACTAGTTCTGTCGAGTTGATTTTAAAATTTAAATAAGCCCAAACACACTGATACATATATGTATGTGTTCCGACGACAAAAAGATACTGCGCACGGGAAACAAATACAATACATAACATGAACTACGATAAAAACAGAAACCTGGCCGATGGCTGATGGAAAGTGTCCGCAGCGCAGCAATTCTGACCTGGACGTTTTGGAATATGACGTCTGAGAGGTGTGTGTGTGTTGTTGGGGGTGGGTGGGTCTAACAGCTGGGCGAAGCACAATCACAAGCTCCACTGGCCTACTAAGAGACGGCGACAACGAAAACGAAATCGAGTCGAATCGGCAACTAACTGCCACTGGGACAGGAATATTCGGCTCGCAATTCGTGTACTCTTTTTATGTCTATCTATCTCCTCAATGCGCTTTGTTATTGTAGTTTATTTTAGTTATCAAACATAGTAAAAACGCACGTCCATACATAAGTATGCGTGTATGTATCTGTGTGCATATTATGTGTTAGCATATATGCACTTACAGAGCAAATTTAAGATAAAAAAAAAATATATAGAAAAGAAAATAGAAGGAAATTAAACATTTAAATGTACACAAACATATAAATACACCCTGTAGGTGTAGCCTTAAATTGGATAATTAAGAATCTCAAATTGATTTAGAATGTACCAAAAGTTGAATTCTGCTGATTGACGTGGATGTCGTCGTTGTTTTTTTTTTTTTTTTGGTTGATGGCAAGTTGTATAATGTTGTCTTGATATTCGTGCTGTTCTCTATGCTTGTTTATTTTGTATTTGTTGTATTTGATGTATTTATTTATTTTTATAACGCTCTATCCCGTTACTTAATTGCAGCGCGCGCCACCACGCCGTACAAAACGTCCGTAGGTCTTGAAATCGTTGTAGTAACTGAATTGAAACTGGATTGACGCGCGAACGCAAAATTCAGACAGCGCCAACAACAACAACAACAACCAACACACTTAACATACACAGCTATAATTGCATTCGTTTCGATGTATCCACGAAGTTCGTGTTGTATTCACGAACTAGCGGAAGAGCTTTTTCCCCCTTGTTTTTTTTTTTATTGTTTTCATAGCTGTCGTATTTTATCTTTCTTTTGCTTTTTCGTGCTTTGAGCTCTCATTCTCTTGACAGCTACGACATCTAAATGCATACCCACATATATATGTTTTATTATCAAAATAACTTGAGCTTTCATTGTACACACACAGCTAAGCTTATACGCAAAAGCTCGCGGGGAAAATAAAGGACACAGCGACATTAATAAGAATTTCCCCTGTTCAAATTAGGCAACTTTCGCTAAGAAATGTGTATATAGATTTTTACACAAGCCCTTTTTCAAACTGATTAAACGATATACAAATTTGTTTTAACTACAACTTTACCTCTAATTTTAGAGTCTTTGAATTTTAATTTTGATTATTGGAAATCTTCACGAATTTCCAAGGAATTCGATACTTGTTCCGAAGCTTCGAAAACAAGTTTGAATCAATCAACAAGTCCTTAACTTTTCTCCCAACTCATAAATTCGAATGCCAAAGTAAAAAGCGTGAACTCTTTGGTCTGTTCAAAATCATATATATATATGTACTTGCATAACGGTACATAAATATTCTTCTCGAATACTAGCTAAAAATTTGAAGCAAAGAAATGTGAAATGATTGCGGTTTGGGAAGGTTTATTTATTTATCTATAGTAATATATAGCTACGTACATAGATGTGTATAGATATATATATATGTATAAATATAAGGAATTACATGCATACAAAAATATTTATATGAATTGGCTTGCAAGGAATATCTATTGCTACAATAATTTATTGGTTAAGGTCTAAAAAAAAAATTAAATAGGTGTATATATCACAAATATTTATATTTTATTTTGCGAAAGCTAGAGAAGTCTGCAAGCAAGATCGACATACCCCACAAAGGAATAGTCTCTCTTTTTCTCGCTCTTTCATAATTAGGAAGCAGAAATTTGGGGAGTTCACTTTTCGAACATATTTCTTAGCTTTCTTTTATTTTATAGTTATAAATGTACTTGAATAAAATAGCAATTTCATCTTTTTAGATAAAAAATACACACATAAACGCTCACTTTTTTACTCTTATGCACGTACATTTACATATACATATTATAGTTATAAATATATATATATATATATATTTGTAGTTACACATATATTTTCGTATTAGTACCAACAAATACACAAGAATCCAGGAGCTTAATATTATTGTTTTGGGATTATTGCGTGTGCGCACGAGAAGCCCAATAACCAAAATAGACAGTCAAATTCCAATAGCTTTTTACATCAGCCCCCCCCCCCCCACATCCATAAGTAGAATTAAGCAGGTTTTCAGCGACGCATTTGCCCAGATCGTTTTTGTTCCCGACTATCGCCACGCTCAATATACCAATTATTGTTGCGTCGCTGTTCGTGCCGATTTCGTGAGTGCTCACGATGTTGCATCATCCGATCGTGCCACTCGCCGCTGCCGCTGTCATCGTCCCGGTGCTGTGGCAGCTTTGCGTGATGCTTTTTGGACTTGTAGCGCTCCTTTGAATCGTATTCGTTGCTACTGTGTGGCAGCTGCTCTTTGGACTGCTGCACCCTCTCCTCCAGCTTGTGGGTGTGTTTCCTTTTGTATCGCTCCTTGGATGCATCCGAGACCTTTTCGCCGCCATGCACTTGAAAAGTTTTGGATGATTCGTCCGTATTGCCGGTGATTGTGCCTAGCCGCTCGGTGACCTTTTCAAAATTGTGAAAAGCTTGAGATTGCTGCAGCACATCATTGACCACATTACCAATCTCGTCTGCAAGAGATTCGGCATGCGGTTGCTTTTCGATGCACATGGCGGCGATTTCCGCATATCTGCCATCTGGACACTTGTATGGTCGCTTCAGATCCTCCTTTGTAATGTCCACAGCGTCCACAGTGTTGCCATTGCCTGGCCAAGCCTTAAAAGTTTTCGCCTTGCGCCGCTGATATTCCGATTGTGATTCAGATTTCGATTGCGACTGTGCCGGAGCCAGACTGTTCAGATACAGCAGCTGCTTGGACATGATGTCGATTTCGGCACGCATCAGGTTATTCTGTAGCTCTAGCTCGATCAGGCGCTGCTCGAACGCCTTATCGCCGCCCCCATCGCCGCCAAGCACCTTCCACTCGGGATTACGCAGGCGGCCAATAAACGCCAGTATGGCTAGAGTGGCACCCACATAGAACACGGCCGTCAATCCGTTTTCAACTAGTTTGGGCAGCCGATAGCCGACTGTTAGTTTGGTATTGGATTGCTCGCTCTCCGGATGCGATTTGTGACTTAGGGCCGTATGTGGCTGAGCGACGCCATCCAACTCAGTTGCAGTGAATCGTCGCTCGCGCACCTGTTGAGCACCGCTGTGGTCGGGCAGATTACGCAGGGCTGGATGATGCTCTACGTCAGATTCAAATTTGAAATTCAGTTCGCGCAGAAAGGGATGCGGGGATATGCGGCCGGTGCTTTCGCAATCGCTGATTATCGATATGCCATCTGAGACGTCCTCGGTCTGTCCATCATCGACGAGCCTGCACATTTTGTATATATAAAAGGACTCTTCCAATCTCTTCCTCTCTCTCTCGATTGTTTTATGCTTACCGTTCGTTTGTTTGCTCGTCACTAGAATTCTGCTGATCATCGCGCCTCTCCAGCTGTCGTTGCCCACTTAACTGCTCGCTGTCTGTGGTGTTGTCAAGTATCTCGACTCTGTCTGTTGCTAATATTGTCCACGATGAGGATGTGCTGATGCCAAGCGACTCCTTCGCCTTGCCTTCCTTTACACCAGTGGTGGCACTGCTCTGCTGCTCATGCTCCACGTCCATGATGCCCGTCCGTGCGTCTGTCTGGTCTGGGCTGGGGCCTCCTTTTCTGCAAATGTATATAATTAAATATGTTTTATTTTCGTATTTTATTTAGAACAGCGAGACGAGAATATATATATATATATATACATGTATCTTATTAAATATATAAAAACGAAATTGCGCTCATATAATTCTTATCTCCGCACAGTGTATTATAAAACTGTCATGTTCTCCTGGCCTTGGTTGGGTCATCTTTTGCTTGAGAATGTTGCCAAATTAGTATTTATTCTTCTTTCTCACTCTCTCTCTCTTTTTCCCTCTTTCATTTAACCATCCCACACAAAATGGGCTTTTTATAATCGATAATTTGTTTATTGCAAGTGAATTTTATATTGACCGCTTTTATTCCTTGCAAGTGTATTTTTTATTCGACACTTTTATTGCAAGTGTATTTTATATTGTGCACTTACATGCATGCATACATACACAGATACGCACATGCACATTTATCCATACACACACACACACTCACACACATATATATATATGTAAATGCGTGTGTGTTTGCATGCCGCAATGTATGTGTAATGTAGGCCTTTGTCTAGTCTACCTACTGCCCGGGAATATATTCGACATATTTTGCGCAAAAGGCCTTGTAAGTGCCGTCAGTTCATTTATAGCTGTTGTTGTTCATCAACAAGAAATATATACAAATATATATATATATATATATATATATATATAATTATATATATATATAAACATCATTTGTTTGTTTTTGACCTACACTCAAAAACGTAGTTCCAAAACAAAATGCATACACACACGCACCACACATATGTATATACCAGCATCGGTATGTGTAAAAGATAGATATGAATATTAACTGTTACCATTCGAAGTTGTATTTTCTCTATTGATAATTGGCAGACCTTGTGTAGATCGTTGTCAAAAAATTTAATATACTGCCGCAATTGTCGATAGGAACTGGCGCAAAAGTACGCAAACGTCGCAATTTAACTCGAAAATACAACCTTTGTGTGTTGCGACACCTACACACATAGATACAAACATATGCACAGTCTTCACTTGGATATCGATATCGATACAATCGACACAAGTTTGTTTGGGCCCACTTAAACACTGAAAAATACTTTTAAAAAATACTAGATCAAAATGCAGGGCATACTAAGTAAAATACCACATACTATTTGTTGGCGCCAGTTTAAATGTGAAAATTTGAGATTTTAAATAATAAACTACAACAATTTAAGCACGCTTTTCATTTATGTAAATTTTTGTAGTATAAATAATAATAAATACCTTATAATGATTTCTCCATGATGCGACGTATCTCGCCCGCTTCGGAGCTGCACTCCCAATCCAGTGCTGCACTCCCAATCCGCCGCCTATTGCCCTCTGGCGCAACACTTCTGCCTGGCTGTATGCCATTTGGATTAGCGATGACATAGCTTGTCGGCATTTGGAATCTGGGCGCCGGCAATGGATACATGCGCTCCAAATTGCGATGCGAACTCTTCTGCACTGACATCTGTTTGGGATGCATCGGCTGCTGCAGGCACTGCTGCTCTGGCCCAGTCCAGTAAACCTGACTCGTTCGCTGCCCGGCACAATCGAGGATCAGAGGCGTGGAGCGCCCATTCTGTAGCTCCTCAATGCGCACATAACCCTGAATATATTGTGGATGTTGCACATACAGATTGCTGCTGCTGTTGCTATTGTTGTGGTTGTTATTGTTATTGTTGTAGTGGATGGGGTCAATTAGCTTGGCCGCCTGCAAGCCATCCTCCGTCTGGATGAGCACATATTCGGTTGGGGTAAGCGTAAGCAGCGAGTGCTGCGGCAGCTGCTGACTGGACATATACTTCTCCGTCGAGTCGTTGGAGAGGAGACTGTTCCGCTTGTTGACGTGCGCATAGATGGGAGACGACGACGAGATCGGCTCGATTCCACGCGGAAAATTGGCGCCGCGTGACAGGCTCTGCACACGCTGTGGCACCTGCGGCCGGGCATGCAACAGCTGCGGCCCATGACGCTTGTGCGCCTCCACAGAGGCATACGACACCGGCGATATATCCGCGCAGTCGACTCCGTTCCTGCTGCTGCTGTTGTTGTTGTTGTTGTTGTTGCGCTGCTCATAGATGGGCTGCATCTTGCTGGCGGCAGCTGGCAGCGGCGTGCGATTTATTGATTTGCGGCAAAACTCTTTCACCCGCTCCAATATCTCGTCGCGCGTCAGCAGACCACCAATGCGACGTGCCGCACTCGTCTCCTTGCGCCGCAGAATCACTGGCGTCTCATTCTCGCTCTCGTAGCCGCGTCGCATTGAACGATTGCTCGGCGTGATCATCTCATCGAGCACGCTCTGGCAGCGTGCCGGTGGCGGTGACTGCGCCAACTGTTGCTGTTGCTGCGCCAACTGTTGCTGCTGCTGCGCCAACTGTTGCTGCTGCTGCTGCTGCTGGTGGCTGGCAATCGGCATGGGATGGCCATCGAGTATCATTATTTGGCGATTGCGTGCGCTGATCCCGGAGAAGGTGTTCCGCTGCTGCGAGCCACGTACAAAATACGGCTGCATCAGTTGCTGCTGCGACTGGAGATGCTCATAGATGTTCTCCTCGCTCTGCGGCTCCCGCTGCTGCTGCTGTTGCTGCTGCTGTTGCAACACTTTGTGGTACAGCTGTCTATCGGTCACTTCCTTGATGGTGCGCAGCTGCTCCCACTCATTCTGATGACTGATGGGAGCAACCGCCTGCTGCTGCTGTCGCACTGGCGTCGATGTGGCATTGGGGTACTGATTTGGCTGATTCCGCTGGCTGTGCAACCTGATTTGATTGCGATCCATGGACACAGATCTGTTAAACCGGCCCACATTGCCCTCGGGCGAGACACGTCTTGGGATGAGGCTCTGCCGTTCGATGCTGCGCTGCAGCGGCGCATTCTCTCGTAGATCATTTGATCTGGCAATCAGACGTGGTTGTGGTTGTGGCTGTGCCTGTGCCTGCAGCTGTGCCTTCAGCTGTGCCTGCACCTGTGCCTGCAGCTGTGCCTGTGCCTGTGCCTGCGGCTTTGTCTGTGGCTGTGCCTGCAGATGTGTCTGTGGCTGTGCCTGTGGCTTTGCCTGTACTCCATTCAATTTGGCACTGAGTCCATTCGTTTGGCCGTCAAGCAGAATGCGACGCATCTCGTTGGCCGTGTTGTAGTTGCGATAGTCATCGCTATCGCCGCCGCCGTAGACGGTGCGTGGCAGCGGCACTGCATCCTTGGGCGTGGTCCTTCGGCGCGTCGCGAACAAACTGTTCGAGAGACGCTGGAGCACCGAAATCTTTTTGGTATTGCTCTTGCGCAGCGTGGCCAGCGATTCGGCAACCTGCTGGCGTCGCTCCTCGGCTGTTCCCAATGTGCCCACCGGCTTCGCTGTGGGCGTGGCACTCACATCACGCTTGGGCATCAGTGTGAGACCTTTGCGCTTGAGGTATGCCTGAAACTCCTCGGAGCTGATGGTGTTGGTGAACGTGGACATTTTGGTGCCGTGGCCCGACAATTTCTCAGCAGTTTCGTCGGCGCGTTCAGCTGGCGTCGGATTGGATGGGTTTAGTTCGTTGCTGGAGTCGCTCTTGGTCAGCGGCCCGTCAATGTCATCGATGTCGTCGTCGGAGCTAATCTGCAGCTTTTTAACCCGCTCGTCAAACTTTTTGGCATTTTTGGTTACCTCGGCGGGATTGAAATAGACGTCGTTTGGCTCGCTTCCCGTGCGAATCTTTAATTGGGCCAACTCTGGATAATTTGGTTTTGAGCACTTCTTAAATGTTGGTGTCTTGGGTTTGTTGTTGTTGTTGTTGTTGTTGTTGTTAATAGCCTCTGGTTGCTTGACTTGCTTAAGCTTGTCGTCCCTCAATCGCTGTCCGGTTGGCGCATTCAACGTTTGCTTCCGCTTAGGAATCTTGCCGTGCTTTGCAATGTCGCGCAGCTCCTCGAATTTTAGTCGTGCCAGCACCGTGGGATCGTACACAAAATATTCATCGGGATTCTTGATGTAGGTTTTAACATATTTGGATTGCTTGAGCACCTCTTCGGTTGTTATGAACTCCTCCGCACCACCCAGTTGCACTTTGGAGCTGTTCTTCTTGCGGGCATTCGATTCGTTTCGCTGCTGTTCGCGCTCCTTCTCCCTCTGCTGTTGCTTCTCCACGATTTCGCGCTCCTTTTCCTTTTCCCGTTCCCGTTCGCGTTCGCGCAACTGTTGGGTTACCGTTTTGCGAACACTCAGCGTGGAGCGTTTTGTTGGCACCGGCGGCGGTTTCTTTTTATCCCTGCCCGCCGGTTGACTGCTCTTGAAGGGGTTCTGTTGATCAACGATCGGCTCGCCGGTGGTAAACTTGCGTATTTGCTCATCATCCGGATTGAAGGTGACGCACTTCTTCACTCGGCTGCCGCCCTCCTTCTCCTGATCTTGTCGAATCTTCTCCAATTGGTCTGTATTCGTTGTATTCTCTATGCTATCGATGGGTTCAACTATTTTCAGCGTCTCATTAAAAAGTTTGCGTTTGGCACACTTTGCATCCAGAATGCTGCTGGTATCCACAATATCTTGGATGGCGTCAACGGTATCGTTTAGAGTGCCAATTGCGATACAGTTCCGTTCGCCGGCAATCGTCTCAGACATGTTTTGCTATAGCACTCGAGCACAGGAGGGGATAGAGGAGGGGAGGAATACAAAGGGAATTGGAGTGGAAGAGAGCTGGAAGTCAATCTGGTATATCCGCCCACCATTGAGATGTATTCCAATCGCACCGAACGAGAAAAACCTTCAAAGATAATCGATTAATAACAAATTTACCACATAGATCACATAGATCATATTTTTTGATCCCTATATCATTTATCATACCTGCAAATTATCCTTTCCCTTGTTGCACGTTGCGCCTCAAGCGTGCTTCACATTTGCTGCTGCTTCTTCTTCTTCTTTGGCAACTAGAAAATTCGAGAAAATAAATTTTTATTAGTTTTTCGTTAATTTATATTTTATTTTGTTACATTTCATTTGAATTCTTTCCCTTTTTTTCTAAACATTTATTTTCAATATAATAACAATTGTTAATGGAAAAAATTATGGTTTGGTTGTGCAAGGGAGGGGGGGGGGGAATGGTAATATTGCAATCATAAATTTATTTATGTACAAAGTCTGCTTTTCCATGGAATCTGTGAATTGTGTGCAATATGTGCGATATTTGGGTCAGTTGATAGCTAATCTTTTGTGCGGTATTGAAATTGCGCATATGGTAGGTAAAAAAGCAAATGCAGAATTTCGATATTTGTCTGTATGTAAAAACAAAAAAAAAAAAAAAGGTGAGTACTGCCACAAACAGTTGCACATAAATTGCTGTCTGTTACCAATGAAATCAATATTTTTCACCTATTTATTTTACTCCACACAAATGACAATAGTTCAAAGCGGTGGCAAAGGGGGTGCAACAGTAGCAGTATATATATATATATATATATATATATATATATATATATATGTGTTGACATGCAAATTGCATTTACATTAATGCATATTTTTATGTATGTTTTTTTGACCAAGTTTGGCGCTGGCTTTTCTGGTGCACCTTGATGGCGGGTAGCTGCAACTTTTAGTGGCTGCCTCATAAAATCGCCATTCGATCGCAAAGTGGCAGCTGCAAAACATTCGACATTTTATGTTAATACTTTCGCCGCACTGCTAATTATTGCATTTAGATACACTTGGAGAAAAGATCGAGGGTGTTATGCCCAAAAGCTAGACTTAAGCCAAAAGGCAAATGAGGCAGGTGCAAATTAGAATTGTTCATGTTTAGTTGCATCATTTTTCAAGATCATTTTAATTCCAAAAAGGGAATTGTGTGGCAAATCAAGTTTTCCACACAATATGTTCTATATATATATTATATATATATATATATATATACATATATATATTTTATTGTTATGTATTTGGAAATCGAATAGAGAAATCCCTGTGAAATCACATTAAAGTGCCACCCTTTGGTAAATGTTGTCGCTTTAGTTGCACGATTTCTAACGGGAGGTCAACATTCACCACCCTTGCCACATGCAATCCACCCCTGCTCAACGTCTATTAACTAACAACCCCCTGAAAGAAAGAAAAACCACCGACATAAAATTCTATAAAAATATACGAAACTTGGTCCGACTTGGTAATACCATGTAACTCTGTAATTCTCAGCTAAATTCTTAATTTACGCATAAAATCCAAATAGTTTGTTTTCTTTCTTTTTTATATATATATAAATATATATATATATATAAAATCTGCGCATATCTTAAGCAATTTTCTAATTTCGAATAATTTCATTTGCATCATTTTTTTTATTTGTTTCAAATTAAAAATACTTTGTTTGGGTGCTTTATAACTTTCTTCTGGTGACACCAAAAGTGGTTATAGAATTTCTCCACTTTCTTGGACACCCTTCAGCCAGTGACTGCCCCTTGCAAACCTGCTGAGGGGCATGTAAATCGATATAATGCGATGGGTTTACCTAGTTCTCACAATTTTGCTGAAACTTTAAGAATAGATTGCTGACCATAAAAAATATATTTATGAATAGAATAGCTGACCATAAATATTAATAATATTCAACTTGCTAGAAATGACAATTTCTTACAATTTTTTCAACCATTTTCAATGAACCGATTACATTTTATGATTAACACTTTGATTTTTTAGAATTGCATATTATTATTATTATTATTATTATTATTATTGATTGATTGAGAGTGAAACAAGTGCAACGATTTCAATGGTTTTATACGACTTTAAGCAATGATTATAGATATCGATTTTGGCACCAAAGATGGCGCCGTTCAACGGCCGGAAAAGATTTATGTGACATCTTGCAGATAAAACACACACACACACACACATATATATATAGAGACAATGTATAGATATGTATCTGTGGCAGACTGCTGCAGTGTGTCCAAGATAAAATTCCTGCCAAAGAATGAGCAAAGAATCCATTCAGTCTAGACAAGTTTGATATATTGTATTTGTATAAACATCTTTTTAATTGTGTATTTATCGTCCAGAGAAAGGGCAAAAAAAAAAAAATAATATATATATATATATATGTATGTATATATATAAAATGAGACTCCAGCTGTTTTGGATATTATAGCATTTACATTTATCGGCAGCTTGCCCAACTTGGGGCAGCATGCAATTGGCTCCTGTTGTAATGTGAAATGAACGTAAACAAAACACAAAAACAACACGCGAGGAAAAGGCAATCAATGTGAAAGCAACAAAACACATGCCTAGCAAACAGCCCAACTGATGACTGACATTGACGATAAACGAACAATCGACCTCAATAGAGAGGCAACAAACACACACACATATATATATATATATATATATATATATATATATATATATATATGCATACGTACACATATGGCAATATAATTAATCGTATAATGCAAACAACGAGCTAATATTCATATGCCAGTCGAGCTTGCATTTTGCAAAAACTCTCAAGCGGAACAAAGACTCCATATGGGAGTTGGGAGTCAAGATAAACTCGAATCCTGGGCAAAACATCGATTGTCTGAAAACATTTTCTGGGCGAGTCTTTGTCAAGTGAACAAAGTGAACATATTGCATTTTTTCACAAACAACTAAAGCTTATCGAGAGAAGAGAAGAAAGCTGCAATAAATTTAAAATTCACTCACTTAAAATAATTAATCTGCAGCAAGTTTAAAACACACTTAAATAATTAAAAAAATGTCACAAACAAGAATTTTATAAAACTATTTTTTTACACTGTTGAACAATGATGACGTGAAAGATACAAAATAAATAAAGTTAAATGTGGTTCTAGGGTATAATTAGTGGCAGCACAGTCAGCACTAAACCACTAATCACTTTAACTTTGTACAACTCAGCTGGATCAACGGCAATCCATTATTTACTTAAGGCCACGAAACGAGGCTCGTGACTGGAGTTCAAATTGGAATGGGAATTGGAAATTGGAGACGGTTAAAACTTCGTGATTATTTGTAGTAAGTGTGTTCTTTATACAAACAAACAAACAAATATAAATGTATGTGTGTTTGTGTGTGTGTGTGTTTGTACATATATCAAAATGAATCTGGAAACTCGTGGCGCGCACGCACAATAAATTGCGCAACACTTTCAAGTATCTCAAGTATCTTTGGCTGCCCAATTGTTCCTGTCTCTTTGTCTCTGTCTTTCTCTCCCCCCACCCCCTACCATCCTCAACAACCACAACTGCTGTCTCTGTCTCGATCTTGTTTGATCTCTGTTCGCGTTCTACTCATTGGTACTTTGGAGCACCCATCTGACTCAAGTGGTTTTTTTTTTGCTTTTTTTTTATTTTTTATTTACGAGCATGCGTAAGAAATGCCAAAGATATTTTTTTTGGTGATTTTGTTCCTTTATTTTCTTTGCATACCCAGCACTCATTCGCAACGGGTATGTTAAAGCTGTGCTTATATATTACAACTTTGGCTAGGGGATTTTCAAGTTGAACTCAAATTGGAATAGAAAAGAATATAAAAAATAGTTACAATTAGACACTCGAAACATTCTCTTATGCCATAAATAGCAAAACTTGCTGAGAATGTGGAATGTGTCCTTGAATACTTTTGAAGCAGACCAGATTTGAGTTATTGACGAGTTAATAATATTTATGGCCAACCTTGAAATTTATCAAGACCTGCTCGTTATCCACATAGAACACTTGACTTAAGCAAAAATAATATTCCGTATGGATTAACATTAATGCAGAAAACTGTTCTCATTTTATGAATACTATGGAAAAAAAAGTAAGTAACATTTTAGTTGATATTAATCAAAGTGCTTATTATCTATCTAATGAAACAATACAGATGTTGTCCAACTTAAGAATGTTCAAAAAATAATTTGTTATGTTATTAGAAGGCACATTTTTAAATAATATTGAAAACATTAAATTACATTCTCAAATAGTATATATTAGTGCATATGAATGAATGAGTATTACCAAAGTGACCATTACAGGTATGAATAAAATGCAGGCTATCTTCTAGTCGAGCAGACTCTGCTCAAAGATTTTACTCACATAAAATGCATATGTTTTGACTTTCCCGCATTGCCATTACGTGCAGTAAGTCGAATGAATCTTTAATTGCCGCTTATAACTACGTCATCCATTGGCATCGAACTGACCTCAAAATCGAATCTCTTAAGCCGCACATATACACACACACACACACACACATATATATATATACATAGTAAAGAGCTCACCTTATAAATTCCAAGAGAATTTCAGGCAATTGTAATTTATAGAGTTACATTTTATTTCAATTAAGTTCAATTGAATTATTTAACTATCCGATAGAACTACAATTTGCATAGCCACATATCTATTCTGAATTTCATCGGTTTCTGAATAGTAACAGCGCCTCATTTTTGCTTATATCCCGATTTGTTTTTTCTGATTCTAAACAATTCGTAATTCAATTCTGAAACCGGATAAATAACACACAAGCGAAAAATTATAGCTACAAATGGAATTTTACAGGATTTTGCTATTTTTACTTTTAAAATACAATTAGTGACAAATGTCGTTATGAAAAAATTGCAAAATGTTTTTTTTTTTTATATAAATTTGTTTTTCAATTCTAGGTTAAATGTTTAGAAACTCGACTTATCTTTAGAATTATGGAAGAGATACGAGTTTTATTGACTGAACTCATCGAATAACGCTTCTTGAGTCTTGTAGAATAATATTGCTGGACAAGTGAGTTATAATGCTTATAACATTTTAAAATGAACAATCTGCATCTGATGACTTGAAAAACAATTAAAGACGTCGGATCAAGAATAAAGCTATAAGCATTTATTTGCCGAAGTATTGTTAACTGTGATATTGCTTGAAGTGTTAACATACAAATATTTTGTATCAATTGCGATTTTGTTTGATTTGTGACAATATTATAATAATAATATATTTTGGGGTGTTCCCAATCCATACAACAAATGTTGAATAATTTTGCTCTTGGATTTTGCCAGATATCCTGTAAATATCTCTTACTATCAAATCAAGATTTAAATTGATATTTAATTTAATTTCATAAACTTTGTTAAGTTGACATTGAATAAAAAAATAAATTGTTAAAGCGTCTTCAAATTTTAGTGACAACATTTTAATAGGTTGATTTAATGGCCGCACCATAAATGGTGGCATTTTAGTGATTTGTGTGCATAAATTTGGTTACGTCATTGTGTGCAAACTGTGCAACTTACTGTAATAGAACTGTTGTATATACACACACACATATATATATGCGAAATGCGATTTTTATTAATCTATGCAATTAGCCTGTGCGCATTACGTCACTGCAAACTAGCCAAATACTAACTTTGACAAAGGTTAAAGTTAACGCCTTGTATTTTTTCTTCGTATATTTCTGCTTTTTTGTGTGTGTATTAGTTTTATTATTTCTATTTTTTTTTTTTTTTTTTTAAGACAATGGTACTCCTAATTGTCAAGACATGCGAAATTGTCAGCGAACGGTGATTTGATCCCGTTAAAACCTATCCTTGCATGTATGCGTATATGTTTGACCGTCGAGAAACAAAGAATTTTCAACATACATTTTGCGGTTTGTGGTCACAAAATTGTTCAACAGTCAGACAACCCCACTTTATGAAATTTTACACATCAGACCCAAAAACACACAAGAAAGAACAAGGATAGATAGAGTATGCAAGCCATTTGCAATATTGCTGATATTTTCGCACACATATAATAATTCTTTATCTACTCGGATGCATAGTCTATATTAGCGAATATGTCGCAAAGCAGACAAGTAAAGCATTGACTTGTGACCGCTGCTCTACTCGGTAGCCAGCAAAACTTTGGGACGCGCTGCTTTCGTCCCTCTGCTATCGTGCGCCGAAGCTGCCATTGTTCTCCCAGGCACTGATTTTCTTGTAATTAATTTATTGTCGATTTGACGCCTCAGTTTTGTATGCTTACTGATGAAACCCTATCCGTGATCATAGCTTATGCAATTTCAGTTGCAAAAGCACCGTTAAATTGACAAATCACTATGTGTGTGTGTTTTTTTTGTGCATATCTAATTTCACTCACTGTGTGGTCTGGAAAGACAATGCAATCAACAGGTGAACTACTAACCCAGCTTTATAATGTGCCCCCATCTCCACATTCCTACATGCATATGCATGTATGTATGTATGTATCCATGTATTTGTGTATTTTTGTATGGTTTTTTTTAGGTTTTTCTGTGCACTTTGCTAGTCCACCATAATTTCCAAAACTTTTGCTACAGACATATACAAACGAATACACTTGTGGTCAAAATAATAGTAGTGCTGTTTTTCAAATCATTTAATAAAACTATGGTGATCACAGCAATACATTTTAAAAAATTTTATTATGAAGAAAAATGAAATTCTGCAAAACCAAAAAGTTTGGTTTTTTATCAGCGAACGGTTTAAATAAATATTATTTTAAAGTATTAATTGCTTGTGTTAAACAAATGTTTTCTTATTGTTTAACTATATTTTGGTTTTTTTTTTTTTAAATATCCAATGCATTTTTCGTGCATTTCTATTATTTTGACCGCAGCTGTATTATTATCATGAAGTTTCTTTGCGAGCTTTTCTCTGGCTATTGGCGCCGGCTCTAATGAATACTAGCGATTGCAGCTGCCAAATTATGTGCATGCGTGTGTGTGTTTACGTATTATACACGGTAAAATGTGTTTTTGTATTAATGTGCATAGTACTTACTGGGCATTCACAGACATACACACACAAACACATACGTCCGGGTTATAATTTGATTTTGTGTGTTTGTACACATAATTACAATTTTTTTGTTTATTTTTTTATGTGTACAGTTTAAGCTATACAAGATATTCAACAGTAACAAAAGTGGTGGGATACAAAACAACAGAAATAAATAAAGCGAGAAAAAAAAACACACACACAAAAACGCTGTGTGTGACTTTTCCCGGCATTTGGCTTTTAGTCATATTTATGTACTTACATACACACATAGACACACATTCATGCATTCGGACTTCTATTTAACTTTATAACTTATATATGCCTATACATATATGAAGATATGTGTGTGTGTAAGCATGTATATATGAATTTAAGTCCCATGTTCAAGGTTTCTGCTTTGGCCATAAATCATCATTTTGTTTTTGGTTCAGACTCGAGCAATATCTGTGTACATAACACATACATACATACTTATGTTGTGTGTGTAATTACATGTGCACTACTTAGATTACACAGCAGATTCACCTTGACATTCTGTGGCATTACAGTTAAGCTTCATTCCAGAACTGGCACTCGAAACTTTCTCTTCACTTTGTTCTGCTGATTAATTTATTAGTCATGAGATGAATCCTTGTTATAAAATATTTTTTATTTATCATCTTTTTGAGAATTAAATTGATAGAAAAAATGTAATCAGGTAATTTAATCAATTTATAGATACTCGAGTGCAATTCGTTAGGTACTCGAGATCAGTCATTTGTATGTTTCTGTGTATTTCAGTAAAGCTGTGTTAACAAAATTTTCATATGAGTTCAACTCCTATTCAAGTCAGCACATTCAATTTATAAATTATTTTTTGATTTTTCGCACGAGACAGCTATGCTTAAAATTCATATGAATTTCATACATTTGTATATATATATAATTTTATTTATATATATATATATATAAATATTTGTATACAATTTAAAAGGTAAATTGCTGACAAAAAATATTAACAACATGTGAGACGCACCTCCTCAAGCTGTGAATCCTCCAAGACCCTAAACCGGTATCGGTATTTCATTCAGGTATGGCACACATATAAGGCTTTGTGCCACGGATATATAATATGTATGGATGTACTCTATATACATAGATACATACACACATTTAGCATGTGGCTGTTTTACATACCCTGTATGTGTTTAAAAGGGAAAACTCCCAATGTCCTTAATGTTTTTAAGGTATTTCATGTTTTTGCCTATACAACATTCTGAAAACTCAATATACCTTTGCGGATATTTCGTGTTTTTGCGATGTTTCGACCTTATTATTTATTAAAAGAATACGATTATTTGACTCTCATTGGAATAGCAAAATATTACGAATGTAACGAAAAAAAAGTAATTCAAGAATTAATTTTTCAGAGTGTAACTGCTCAGCTAAAAAATAGCTAGAATATGTATACAAAAAGGTATATATGAATACACAGGGTAACTCCTCGTCGCGCAGTTTAAGCTGAAGCAGCTTTTATTATTTCATTTATTTTCTTTTTGCTTCTTTTATGGTTTAGGTTGTTTTGCGCAAATGTTGCCAATGGCTGGCAACAGATTTCGAAATAAATGATAAGATAACAATTATCATACCACAGCGTGATCTAACTGGAAAGACAGTCAGAGAACTATTAAAATTATACTCTTGTTGTTACACACATTCACACAGGCGTACAGACTCGTGTTTACGGCAATTGTACGAGTTGAACAACAAAACGCAACTGTGAAAAGGCATTAAGTAAAAAACGGCGGACGTCTTTTGCTCGATTGTCTTTTTCTTTTTTCTTACTTCCCTTTCGTTGGTGTTGTTGTTTTTGTTGTTGCTGTTACTGTTTTGAGGCTTTATGGCATTTTGCACAGTTGGGTTTACATTTCGAGAAATAATTTCTACCTCCATTTTGTGGTCTCATACATGACACACACACACACATACCCTCTCTCCACTCAGATTGTGTAAAAAGGGTATGCTGAAATAGCAACCACTATTAGTTGAGTTACTAAACCTTTGGTTTCCCCTTGCCACTCGTACTGTATTTATAATATTAATATTACTATTATTGTTATTACAGACTTGCACTCATAGGATGTGGTGAAGAGGGGAGGTGTAGTGTGCAGGGTATCTGCTGGTCGCTCATTTCCGGTTAGAGCATGCTTACTTGTTTCGGTTGGGTTCATTCACCGGCAACAAACGCAACAGCAGCGACAGCATTAACAACAACAATAGCAACAACCACAACACATCGTACAACAATCCAATAAGAATCGTCCAACTTGGTCTCGTTCCGTTCAAACTCTTGCTTAAGCACGGCCGCTGCTACGGATGCACGGCTACACACACACACACACATGCATCAACACATACAAGCACAAAAACATTTTTGACTACGCACACACATACACACATTGTTATTAATTCGGCGTGTCTTGCTGTCAATTGCTAATAACACTTGAGTACTTGAAAAAAAAAAGTGAAAGAACTTGGTAATTTAGAAATATCACCGAAACGAAAATACGCCGATTGAACGTACGCAGATACACACAAACAGTTAGTTAGTCACACACACAAACTCGCGCCAGATTCTGACTTACTACTACTGCCCAACACATATACTGTGTCTGTGGGGAATTTACCAAAGCAACAACAACAATGACAACAGTCAGCAGTACTCACAACAATATATCAACAATCTACGACGCGCACTAAGCGTTTACTCAGTCGCGAGTGAGTACTTGGGGAAACAGTAACAAAACAAAAAAAAAAGAACACGTCCGCTCACCACGAAAGTCGCATGTATTTTAAATCGCTTGCACCAGCCTGTTAACTAACAGCGGGCACATTTTGATCAAATTCGTTCAATAACGTTAGGTTTGCCGGCACCCTCGTTAAGTGAGTAAATCGTTAAGTTTGTGCTTTAAAGTGGGTCTCAGCTAACGTGCAACTTTCAAGTGCATAATTGCGACTTTGCTATGCGGAGTTTCTGAAAATGTGCGCTAGAGGTCGCCAGCTGGAGGTGTGTGTCTGTGCTAAATCGATATTCTGTTTCTGTCACTCGAGCTTTCAAAATGCCAGAGACAAAATAATAATATGCGCTTTTCCGATTGCTTGGACCGTAGTTCCTGAACATTTTTATGCTAATCCATTAAAACGTTTACCAGCAAAATACCTTCCAAATTTGGTAACTCTTTCTTTCAAATTCTGGGAGATATGTGGAGTTATCGATTTGCACTTTCCAAAATATATTTAATATATTATAATAATAAAAAAAAAAATAAAAAAATTAATCAGAAATCAAGTAAAAAATAAATTAAAGCCAGATTCCACTATTTCAAACGTTTTCAGAATGTTTAACAGAATATATTCAACATTCGTAATTAATATATTTTATTTAATATATATTTTTTTTTTAATGAAAGTTGAAAAAAATAATGATCTAAAAATGCAATCCTTATTGATAAACTATTAATTGAAATACAATAACAATAAATGTATTTAAAAAGCAATTAAAATGTAAATTGGACCAATATTAATTGGAATATAATAATTTTAAATGTAATTAATTAATATTTTAACGAATAATGCAGCTAATAATGCAATTTTAAGAATCCTAATTTTGTGCAAAAGTTGTTTAAAGTGTAATTAATTTTTATGTGTGTATATAAAAATATGAACTGAACAATTAGATGAAATATTGTTAACTGCTATCTCAGTGTCGATAAATATCGATTGCCGATAGCAATAAGTGATATAATTATTAAGACATAGCTATATATATATATATATATGTGAATATAGTAAATTAAGTAAAATTGTAATTTTATTTAATTTTAATTATGCTTTTCATGTTGAAAAAACTATGTAAATGCGATTTAAATCTTTCATTCAACATATATATATATATATATAAATATGTATATAAAATATAAGTTGTTCTTCAGTTGTCATTAGTAATTTAATGGCACTTTTCTGCATTAATTTTTAATTAGTTTAATTAGCATTTCGAACAGTTCCCTGTGAATATTGTTCAATATTGTTCCGAAGAGGCCCAAAGCAACTGCAAATTTTAATTGAACGCAATGGAAATTATGGACATGCAAATTTTCCCACAGCTTGCCAAAGGTTTAACAACATTTTTTTTTTCTCTCTCTCTTTGATTATTTTTTTTTTTGGTTTTTTGGTTTTTTTGTTGATCGTAATGAGCCTTTAAGTCAAACGTAGAGCTGGCATCGACGTAGCACAGAAGCTGCAACTAACCACAAATCACAATAACACCCATGCCACACCAAACATCTCACAGAACAGAAGAGAATCGAAGAGAATATGGGATGTGGACGGGAACGCATAATCATTATCACTCAAATTGGGGCCCCCTTTTGCAATTGGATGGATGTGCTGTGCTGTGCTGTGCTGAGATGTGCTGAGATGTGAGATGTGATGTGCTTTGGCCAACCAAGACCAAACACCAATTATATATCGAAAGCCAAAAGATGAGAGACCAAAACTTGGAGTGGAGTCGAGTATATATCATGATGATCAGCATATATGGACACGTATGCATATGAAAGAGACTCGAGCTGCGCCTGGGCACTTAAACGGTCTACTAGCATGAAATGGGCAGGTCCCGCATCGAAAATCCCAATTCGAGTACCGTAACTTAAGCCCATAAATTAAGCGGCCACAGATGATGATGAGAACGAAGCTCAAGCTGAAGCTCAAGCTGATCATCAAGCTGATCATCAAGCTGTAGCTGTAGCTGTAGCTGGACCCATAACCGATAACCAAAACGGCATCGATGTCGATGAGTTGATGACCACCACGAATTACAAAACTGAGATTCAAATTTCGCACGAGCAACTCGGACTCAGCCCACCACACACACACACAGACATCTCTGCATCTGCATCCACATTTTAGACCCAACCAACAATTGTGACTTATTTGATAAGTGGCCCCTTTTGGCCAACTGCATAGGCCAGTCATTCAGCCTTAACCCTAATAAGGATAATAAACGCGCAGAAACGCTGATATTTATCGAGCATCTTTTTTTTTATCGTTTTAATATGCACAGATGAGAAATGAGAAAATTATAATGGGTTAGGCCAGATCGCAGCAGGAGTTGACTTGTCCCAGACATCCTCTAAGTCTAAAGGATCTGCCTGCTTTATTGATGTCCTGCTGCTCTGCCTCGAGAATCATCTACCTATTCCGAATGTTTCAAAATTGGTTTGTTTTATTAATTTTTTTTTTGCTTATTTTAACTATTTATTTTTGCTATTTTGTTTTTGATATTATTTTTGCTCATATTTTGTTTTTTATTTATTTTTTCTGGATCAGCTACCTATTTTGAGTCTGTCAACATTTGTTTTTTAGTTTATTTTCACTATTTTTTTTGCAACATTTTATTTTTGCTTTTGTTTTTGCTCATATTTTGTTTTTTATTTAATTATTTAATTTTCTGGGTCAGCTTTCTATTTCGAGTGTGTAAGATTTTTTAAAACGTTTTTTGAACTATTTTTTTTTGCTATTTTTATATTTTATTTTTTTATTTTTTTATTTTTTTTTATTTTTATATTTTTCTGGATCAGCTACCTGTTTCGAGTGTGCTATCTTTTTTTTTAGATTTTTTTTAAATTAGTATTTTTTTTGCAATATTGGTTTTTGTTATTACTTTTGCACATTTTTTGGTGGGTTTTTTTCATTTGTTTTCCTGGAAAGTTTCACTCGTCTATTTAAGTGTTTCCAGATTGACCTAGACTTCGGGAGGTCTGAACTAGCTACCTATTACAAGTGTGACAACATTTTTTTTTAGTTTATTTTAAGTATTTTCTTTTTATATAATTTATTTTTGTTTTTGCTATTTTTTTTTTTTTAATTTTTTCCTGGATTATCTACCTATTTGAATTGTTTCACTTTTTTTGGAATACTTTTTTACCTTTTTTTTTTCCATAATGGTATTTGTTATTTTGTTGCTTCTATTTATTTTTGAATTTATTTTTTATTCTTAATTTTTTCTTTTTTCTGTCTTGTTTTCCCTTTGTTGTTGTGTCCCCGTTGCCGATCCAGATTTCTTTATATTATCGATAATTGAAACCACCTCTCGATTATCTAAACATATCGATTTGTTTTTTTTTTATTTATACACAATATGCATTTTCTTATTATTATCGATCAACTGGCCAAATTTCATAAAGATCGTTTGAGAAAAATCCAAATTATGGTTCAAAGAAAATATTCTCATATTGATCTAATTTTTATCAAGTAGAAAAAACTAAACAAAAATCGTTAATAAATTGATAAAACTTGAAGAATTGAAGTGGCCTGAAAGGCGTGCACATTTATGCTGATTGAATATGTTGCCACTGCCACACTGCCACACAGGCACACAGGCACACAGGCACATTGCCACTGCAAGAGATGTTGCCCTGGCTAAAGACTCGATCAGTGCTGGATTCGCAGATCTGCATCTTTGGCTGAGGAGCCGTCAAAATCCAAACTAATTAGCATAAAATTGAAAATGCGCTCATTGGGTTTCGGGTACCGGTGTCGACTTCCTTGACTCGGGCAACTTGAGGCATGCGACGCGAGTCAAGTGCAACCTGCAACCATTTGTTGGCTGACTGTGCAGCCGCGTGCGTTGGCGGTTGCAGTTAGGTAGGCGTTTGGGTCGGTCGATTTAAAAGGCACGCTGCTTCTGGAACGATGCAGCAAGTAGAGGCATTCCCCAGCCAGAGCCAGAGCCAGAGCCAGACTCGTACCCCAACTGCAGCTCCTAACTTGGCTCATAATATTTGTGTTGTGCAGGCATCGAACCCGAGCCTCAGCCTCAGCCCGAACCCTAGCCCGATCCCGATGCCGATCCCGATCCCGATCCCTTGCCCGCGTCCCCCTCTGCTGCGTAGCGAACCGTGCAACATGAAACAATAACGCCTACACTTGCTTGCCGCCATGGACGACGTTGAAGCTAATGTTGCAACTGCAACAGCAACTGCAATCGTACACTTGAAAAAAAAAAACGCTTCAATTTCGAATATCAATTTCAAAAATCTGATTAAATGCAAATCGTTTTCACAATCAGCAGCAATAGTTAAATCGCTAATTAAGATCAGGAACATATATATATATATATATAATATACAATTCCTTCTTTTATTTTATTTATTAAGATTATTTTTACAATTTTTGTGTTTGATAATGAAAAACTCCATTTAAAAAATAAAAAAAAACAGTGTAAAACAGCTGGTGAAATTTTGAAATTTTGAAATTTTTATTTTTGAAAAGCCGAAATCTGTGCCGATTTTGCGGATCATCATCGAATTTAACAAATTGATGTGTTCTGCCGAATAAAAACAATTATTAGCAAAAAAATAGGGAAGAAATGAAAAAGAAATATATATAAAAAAATTGCAATTAATTAAAATAAATAATATTTATTGCAATTTCCGATTTGATTCGAATTGAAAAACTTGGCATAATATTTTCTCTGAGTGTGGCAACTGAAATGGCTGAGTTTTCACTTGAAATGTTTTGGTTTGGTTTGGTTTGGTTTGGTTTGGCTTGGCTTGGTTTGGCTTGGCTTGGCTTGGGATGCGCGCAGGCGGCGCTACATAGGCGTAAGTGTGTCGTGGTGATCTGGTGGTGATGGCGTGCACGACCTTCCACCGGCGTCAGCGGCTCATTCGATCCACAAGCATAAATACAAGCTTCCAGCGACTGCCAGCTGCAAGCTGCCAGCTCTCTCTCTCTCTCTCGCTCTCTCTTGCTCTCTTTCGGTCTCTCTCTCTCGCTCTCACTTGTTGTGTCTATGGGGCTTGGCAAACGGATTCCAGTCGGAAGCTGTTAAAGGCGAGTCGGCCTTCTTCTGTGGCAGGCTATGAAACACTATATTCATTAACTTGCAGCGCATTAATGCAGCTCCCGATGCAGCACTCGGCGTCTGTGCACTGTGTGGCAGTGTGGCAGTGGCAGGCAGGGAGTGGAGCCTTAACTGAGAGACTCGAACGTGCAGCACTGTGTCTGCCTCTTCAATGCTGCTGCTGCTGCTGCTGCAGTTTTAGTCTGTTTGCAAGTTCATTTTCCATTTTTTTTTTTATTATTATTTTTTTTTGTTTTTTTTGTTTTTTTGTAGTTTTTTAATGGTTTTTGCATGGATCTGTGTGGCTGTAATAATGCGGCTATTAAACTCTGCAATCATCAGCTTGAACCAATCCATTGGTTACCTGACTTTTTTTTTTTTTTTGGTGTGTTTTTTGTTTTTTATTTTGGTTTTTGTTTAACAAGTCAGCATTTGATGTTGCAGGCTTTGGTGCTGCCATTACGCAAGGTCATTTTGGAAACTGGGAAAGTGGAAAACTGTTTACAAAAAGGCCACACAAAATGGATAACATAGAAATGCAGAATATGGCACACAAAACAAGCCAGTTAAATAATTACTTTTGTTTTTTATTTATTTAATTTCATTGATAATATTAAGTATTGCCGAGGGACTTGTGCAGCGCAGCTAAAAATTGGGCACAAAAAGCGAAAAAAAAAAAAAAAATGTTGTAAAACTTTTGCGGAAATCGCCTCGCACTGTCAACGCAGCTGTCAACTGTGGGCAAAAATCAACTGTGATTTGGGGTAGAGCCGGACCAATGGACAGGACAGGACAGGAGCTGCGGGTGCTGCTGCTCCTGCTGGTGGGGATTTGAGGCTGGATTTAAACGTTATTGGGGATTTTGATTTCGAGTCGTCTTTATCTGCAACTGGATAAGCATGCAGACATTTAACACACACACACACACACACCCACACCCACACACACACCAACATAAATGCAGAATCATTATTTTGTTACAATTTGTTAATGTTTTTTCGTTTATTAGTTTCTCGACATTTCTTTAGGTTTGTTGTCTTAATTGAAATTTGAAATGCCAATGTCAATGCCAGTTATATATATATATACATGTGTATATATATGTGTGTGTATATATATATATATGTATATATTATACTGCTACTGCTGATGGAAGCAGTTCGTCGCACCAGATTGTCACAATATGCACTACTGTGCCTCTGGCTCTGTCTCCGACTTTGTCTCCGACTCTGTCTCCGACTTTGTCTCCGACTTTGTCTCCGACTTTGTCTCTAATTTACAACCAATTTTGATTGATTACACAAAACCCATTGTCCAGTGTCTGTCACCAATGGACGCATTTATCTTTTCTTCTTTTTTTGTTTTTTTTTTATACGCATTTGTTATGGCCAAGTTTGTATACCCTGTACACATTTGTTGAACTGAGCAAACTAAAATTTGTGCCAAGAAATAATTAATTAAATATATTGAATTATTTGCTATAATAAAGTGGAAATTCCATTAGCCAACTTCAGACAGGGTACAATCCAGTCGGGAAGTCTTTCTCTCTCTCGTTTTTTCAGCTTCAGCTTCAGCATCCGCATCGGACTCGGACTCGGACTCCGCATCTGATGCTACTGACTCAAATCCGATTAGGTGTTTGAGTGTTTCATGGTTTTGGGTCACTTTGGGATTGCTTTGGTTAATTACATAAATCGTTTGACACCACTCAAAAGGACGTGTGTCGCCGTTGATCGGCAATTGATGACGTTTTTTTTTTTTTTTTCTCGACTTTTCACACATTTCCATACAATTCCACACAATGACCCCAAATGGCAATTGACTCGTATTTTCTCATTTCTATATTTTTCTTTGAAATCGTATTTTCTATTGTCAACAGAACACTTCGATCTTAAAAAACTTTTCGATTTAAGCATGTCTGAATTCAGAAATCATTTCACGATGATTACTCAATAAACTCGAATTTTGTTTATATATATAAAAATATATAAATTGAATGTTTATATATATATATAAATAAATACATAAAGTTGTATGTATAAATACATAAATTGAATATAATAATATATAAATAAGTACATAAATTAAATATCTACATAAATTGATTATATACATAAATAAATAAAAATAAAAAAATAAATAAATTGCTTATAGACAAAAAAAAAAACATAAATAAATACATAAATTGAATATATATACAAATAAAAAAAAAAATATATAAACAAATGCTTAAAATTATTATATACATAAATTAATAAAAACACGAATTAATAAATAAAAATACAAATAAATAAATATATAAATTAATAAAAACATGAATAAATAAATATATAAAGCAATAAATAAATACATAAAGCAACAAAAAAATAAAAAAGTTTAGATTTTAATATCGAAAAATTGCCTTATGCTCTTACATAAGTGTGATACACTCGGAAAAAAGTTGCACTAAATATTAATATATCGAATCGCAAACAACAAAAAAATTACTTGTTTTAGGAAATAATTTTTGTTATATAAGAAAATTACTTTTTTTTTTTGTTTAACTTAAAAGAGCTTGTCCTAAAATGACAATCTCGAAAATATGGTGATTTTGTCAATTTTTTTTAGAAGAAAAACATTTTTTTAAAATTAGAAATGCAAATACGAAATATTAGAAAAAATGCAGAAAAACTGATGCAAATTTTTGACACGGTTTTTAGCTTTTAAGAATTTTTTTTTTTAAATATGTAAAATGTTTGTGCACAAAAATAATAATGTTTAAAAATCACTTCGAAATTGGGCATATTTTTTTTGTTCAACATTTTTAAAACAGAACAGACAAAATTGAATTATGATGATTTATTAAAAAGTAATTGATTTTGTTTTTTATAATTACTAATTAAATACAGTAAAATAATTGAATTATTTGACGCTTGTGGCCATAATTATTTTGGTCAAATCAAATTTCAAATTTCAGCGCAACAGAGACAGACTCAGAGACAGAGACAGAGAAAGTATCAATCTCACTCTCAGTGTCAGTCTCAGTCTCAGTCTCAGTTTTGGACTCAGTCTCAAATCTCAACAAACATCAGTCGCAATCTGTGACTTGGAACTGGGCGCACGCAGTCAAGATATGAATTTGACATGCGTCTGATGATGATTTATTTTCATTTTTGTATTTTTAATTCACTCTGCGCCATTGTCGCTCACATGGCCAGACGACGACTGACTTGCTATGGGTCAGCGAGGATGGAGAGGGAGAGGGGGAGGGGGAGGGGGTCAAGGGGAATTGAAGAGGGGGCGTTGCGGTACACGTGGTATGGGGCTGGCACACGGGCATTATCGTCGATGGCAAAAAGTTAATGATAAAGGTGATGACCATCAGAATTGGAATAATGTGTGTATGTGGCTCAGGCTCAGGTTCAGGCTCAAGCTCAGGCTGAGGCTCAGGCTGAGGCTGAGGCTGTGCTTGCTCCTCTGGCTCTCGCTTTCAATGGTGGTTAGGTGGATGGAGAGACTGAGACTGAGACTGAAACTGGACGCTTGGTTGGCTTGTTTGGCTGACAGACAAGCGGACACACACACACACACACAGATGGACTGACCAACTAAGCCAAAAACAGATACTGGATGCGATGGAGTTTCTGACTTTTGAGACTGAGGGCTGAGATGAGCTGTCCCAAGTTATGAGGCCATTTTTATCGAATGTTGGGCCCACAACGCAACCATTGTTCACTTCTAGTTTGGGGTTTCTCTCTTTTTTTTGTTTTTGTTTTATTATTTTTGTTTTTTGTTTTTTGTATTTTTTTTTAAATATTTTATTTTTGCCTCCTTGTGGCCAGCGTTTTGGACAATGCTTGTCGCCCTCAGCTGCAGTTTGTGTTGCCTCCTTTAGCCATTAACCTGCTAAATTACGAATGAGGCAAAGTGGATTTAACTTTGCTGTTCACTCCTTTTGCCTTCACTTGATACGATATGTTCATAGGGGCAGTGGCAGAGGCAGTGGCAGAAGCAGAGGCAGAGGCAGAGGCAGATGCCCCCGATCCTGGCAATGATTGCAGTCAACAACAAAATTGTTTCACTGCTGGTGTCTCACATATATATATATATATATATATATATATATATATACAGTTGCCCTTTTGCTGAACGTCGTCACAGATACGAAAGGCAACAAAATCTGAACAGATAATGACCACTGTTCTCGCACTCAACTACAAGATGAGCGGCTGATATGACGATGACGAATGCGACGATTTTGAAGACGTTGGTTGGATGACTGCCCTGTTGGAGTTGGAGTTGGAGTTGGAGTTAGATGTTGAGGTGGAGGCGGTGATGATGTTGAAGTCAGAAAGATAGACAGACAGACAAACAGACAGACAGACAGACTGAGGATGGTTATGTTGATGCCGTTGCCATTTGCCCGTTGCCCGTTGCCCGTCATCCGTTGGCTGGCCAAGCACAGAAGAAGAGTCGCTGTCTGGCAGCCGGACCGAATGTGGTTTGCTGTGTATGTTATTGGAATAATGAGTTTTTAGTGATGCGCATCGATTTGTCAATTGATAATTTGTTGTTTTCAGTTTCGTTTTGCACTTTTTTTTGCTGCCTTTCTTCATTTTATTTTTCTTGTTTTTGGTCATCCACAAGTGGCATCGATCGAGTGACCATCTAGTGTAGACAGAGACAGAGAGAGAGAGAGAGAGACAGAGAGAGAGAGAGAGGTATATCCATATTGCAATTGCATCATTAATTCTACTTTTGTCATATTGAGAGCTTAACAAAATTTGATTAATTACATTGTTTGCCGCATGGGGAGTGAGAAATTGTAAATGTCTGCCGCATGCATATATATATTTGTGTCATGCCACAAGAAATGTATTGCGAAAAAATACGAAGAACAGCAAACTGGCAATTAATATTTAATTAATTAAAACAAGTCACTGATAGCCATGTCTTTTATGGTCACAACGAGGATTCCATATCCATTATGAGTATTATTGAATCAGTGACAAGTGGATAGAAAGGGACTTCAACAAAAATACCTAGATCACATCTATATTTCATTAAGTTCGATAACATTCAACATAAAAATGATAAGTTCAACTCTGATATTTTTTGTCAAAAGTGCAAAGTTATAATTAAATTAGTTGTTCCATATTTAATGTCTCCAACAAATTGTTCAGCTTAAACTACTAAATAAATTATTTAGAATATGATAACAAATTATCTATGCTGTTTTTTTTTTTCGATATTACATGCAATTAATGTATGTAAAAAATAATATTTATTTGCTTTGTGGTTTCGCTGATTCTTCCTTCTGCATGCTAAATATATATATATATATATATGGAAATTTGGAGTACATCTTGAGTACAGTGAAAGTGAAATTGAAATTAGTCTGTTAAATATAAATTAGCATACAAGAAAAGCCGACTTGCTGATCCATCACTGAGCGTTTTGTGTAAAATTGTTTCTTTATTTATTACGCAATGGGAAAACAATCCAAAATCTTGAAGCAGCCACTTGAGAAATCAGCATCAATAACCTGCAAGGGGGATTAGGATAAGCGTTGTCATCCCTTTCTATATACACACTAACACACACACACACACATATATATATATATATATATATGTATGTGCTAAACCCTTTTGTCTTTTCAGTGACTGGTAAAAAAAAACTCTTGCTGCCCACTTGCCAAACTGCCAAACTGCCAAACTGCCCATCTCCAATCTCTCATCCATCCATCTAAGCATTCGCGTCCTGAATTTCAGTCCTTATCGCCCAAATTCTAAAAGCAGAAAGCGATTTAAATGCTTACATCAACAAAAGGGACTAACACATACATACATACATATATATATATATATATATATATATATATATTTAATATATCAACGACTTTGAAAAGGCACATCGATTGTATCCTCATGTGTATATCGAAAATTTCTATACTCTAAATGTACAATAATATTTATTATTGTATTCTTTTTTTTTTTAAGAAAATATATTAACTTCGTTGGGTATTCAAAAATATTCCTTAAAAATTTTAAAGTTGTATTATGCATTGAATACTATGTATTAAAATTAAATTTATTAAAAATATATTTGCTAAAATAACAAACTTAAACTATATATATAATAATAATAAAATATATATATATAATCGAATAGCGAAAATATATCTTTACTCTGATAAGTCAGAAGAATTTCAGAAATGTATCTCTACAATATGCTACAATCAAATCTAATCTTAATCGGCTTTCATCTCATTTTGAAAATATTATTAAAAATTTTATATATAAATAAATTTAAGACGATTTATCAGAATGAAATATATGCGACTGTCGACTCAGAATACCCGAGATATGTTTTGCAATTATTAAACTAAACAGATAAGAGCAATTTATTGCAAAGAATTAAATTTTTAACTAGATTTTTCAGCTTAAATGAATATGTAATAAAATCAAATTAAAGTTGATGATCGTCACAGACGTTTCAGCCAACTTACCTATAATAGTTAGGGTATACGAAAAGCGAATAAGATACAACAATAAATGAAAAAAAAAAAAATAGTAGAATTTCCATGGTATTTGTGAATAAATTCGCTACACACACTTCAAGCCAGGCAAGGTGTGTGAACCTTGGCGATTCGAATCGGATTGACGTGTGTGTGCCGGGAGAGCGTAAAACCTCAAACACGTTGTGCAACTCTTATGCGTTATAGTTAAACCGGAAACGGAAATCTAATAGACCAAAGCATGCATAAGTGATGAAGCGAGAAAATGCGTCCCCCCTTCCCTTCCCCCATCCACTACTCACAGTTTGCAAGAACTTGTGGAAAACCCTTTTCAATGCTGCCCCCAAAAAGCCACCGTTCGTCGCATCTTATCAGAAGGCTTCAAGTTAGCCTTTTTATACCCTGAACCCAATACAAAATTTGTGGCAAGCGTATCCTGAATTTGCCACAAGTTATGTAACAGACAAATGCATCTTCGTAAATATATATAATGCTGATCCATGTGATGGGTTGTGGTTGGATATCCTCTACTCAAGCTTGTTTCTTTTTAATTATTATTATTTTTTACTTGAATTAAATATTTAACAGAATTAAATTATATTATTTGCTATAAAAACGAAGGAAATGTTTATTTGAGAAGCCCAATTCTGTTTTGCAAGTGTATTTTTTATGTGGTGTTCAAGTGATTATTTTCCTTGCTGGTGTTTGAGTGTGTGTGTGTGTGTGTGCGTGTGTGTGTTTTGTTGTTGGGTTTTTCCCTTTTTTTTTTTATCATTTTCATTCTCTTGCGCATTAGCCCGACTGGCAGTGGGCAAGTGTTTTCTTTTGCAAACTTTTACAGCCGCAACCTTTGTCCATCTGCACACTGAAATACAGAATCAGCAAATGTGTGTTGAGTGTGTGTGTGTGGAGTGTGTGGTGTGGGTGGTGTGTGGCACGGCCTTGATATTGCGAACACATGTTTGGAGGAAGATTTCCTTGTCAATCGCTTCGTTGAACGATTACTTTTCAAATGCTTAAAAACTAAAATCCCATGGAGGGGCATCATTAGTCTGCGTGTTGCAAGCACAAAACACCCTTCTCTAAAATACAAAAAAAGAAAATATATTTATATATATATATTTTTGGTTTACCAAAGCTGTCAGATGTTGCCCAATAAGATTCACAACTTCCTTCCTGTGCAGCAAAAAAAAAAAAAGAAAGCAACGAATACACACACACACACACACACACACACACACCAGCACACACATTATTTCAAAAACATCGTCGGAGCACAGCGACAACATTGTTTTATTTCTTATTTCACAGCCAATGCAATAAAATCGCCTAAATATCCCACTCAGAAGGTAAATCGTTTTGCTTGTCCGAAACAAAATTCGCTTCATCTGCATCCAAAATGAGCCCCGCGGTGCAAACATTGGCGCCTTTGCTGACTCCAAGCCAACCGGTAACATATTTGCCTCATGTATCTGCTGTGTGTGGCATATACGAATTATAAATTACCTTCATATTCATTTCCACACAATTGGGGCAAGTTCCCTCTACCATTTCACATCTAATTGTCACATTTTCAACTGTATTAACCACAATTTCCAACAGGTTATACAAATTAAATAAAAGTAAGGACAGTTTTTGCGGGGGGTAGTCTGTAGCTCATTGGACAAGTCGTTAGGACTCGTCCTGGCAGACTGGATATCTGTGAGAAGCTGGAGCCAGATCAGGTCATTTTGGTCGCCGCAGTGCTTCTCATATCGTTTAAATTAATGTGACGACAGAATGGCAATGATCATGGACAATACTGGGTGCCATTTTTTTTTATTCATTTTTATTTTTTTTCGGAAGTCAATTATAAAATATAATCACTGTGGATCACAGAGAGATAATTCTATGGCAGTTGCATACTGACTAATTATCTGAACAAACATCAAAAGTTTAGCATGTTGCATTTCACGTGTCATCGACATCGTCATCGTCATCGTCATCGTCATCGTCATCGACATCGACATCAACGGCAACTGTTTATTGTTCATTAATAATCTGGAAACAGACAATGTGGCATTTTATGGTTGCATACATAATTTTTTTCTCTCTCTTTACCACCGACAAGTGCCCATAACGATTTAGACGATTGACAGCTGCGAAGTGGGTGTCCATTGGGTTACCTTTTGCTATGGCTCTACCAATGCCGACAGTTCCTCTGGTTTTGTTGTTGTTGTTGTTGTTGTTGGTGTAGCTGTAGTTGTAGCTGTAGCTGTGGTCTTTCCTGTTATCCAGTCCGTGCCGTTGGTAAGTTTGTCATATTTTATGGGCCGGTTAAGTCCGGCTCCGTCTCCATCTCCATCTCCACCTTCAGCACCAGCACCAGCTCCAGCTGCAGCTCAAGCTCCAGATACAGCTCCACCACTAGCAGCCCCCCCCCCCCTCTGCACCCCTATTCCCCTGCTCAGTTTGGGCACTTTTTCCTGCTGCCTTACTGACTGGGGGCCCCCTCTGTGGAGTGATATATATGACAGGCGGATTTTGTTTTTAGTGGCATGGGTGACAATCCCTTTAGAAACTTTTATTTATTCTCGCATGTTGGCAAAATGTGCCCCTTACACGCAATTCAAGAAGAGAAGAGCGGCTAGTCAACTTGTAACAAGGCACCGCAACAAGGACGACAACAAAGACAATGAGACAACAAAACAACGGGCCAACAAGACAGCGACAACCACGACGACAACATGAGTAGGACTTGGCTAAAAAAAAAAAAAAAAAAAAAATACACACTCACACACACACACACACACACACCCATTTATGTATGTAAATATAGTGTGTGCGTGTTTGTGCTTGAAGCTATTTCATTATTAATTATTTTTAATTAGCCACATGCATTTTTCACAGACTAACAATAAGTTTTGCGAATACAAAATGGACTTGTAATTGTTGCAATTATTCAGGACAAAAACAATAGACAGCAATCAACTTTCTAATTGCCGTTATTTACACACATGCTGTTAGCATACGGTAAACATATATCAATACACACGTCTGTCACTGGATTGACAATTAAATTGAATATTATTATTAAGACATTATTGTCATTGGTCCATTGGATAATGAAAAATGCTTAAATGGTAACCGATATATATATATATGAAATATGGATCAGAAATAAATATACCAAGATGCTTGGAATCGAAGGGTCTTCAAATAGCTGCGGGACTTGGCAAACGGATGGAATCCAAGCCCGAAGAAGTAGTTGAAGGATGGCAGAAACTGAACTCAGAAACAGCAGCACAGAAGAAGTTTCTTTTAGTATTTGTATCTTGCATCTCTTTGTTGCAAGTATATATATATATATATATATATATATATATGTATTTCTGTCTGTATGTCGAGCGGAGGCGGCGCCAGCGATCGTAACAGAAAATAAAAAAAAAAGGAACCTGAATTACAAACAGAGTCCAAGAGAATCAGATGGGTTTCGCTTCTCAAGATGACTTCAACATGCCGCAGATTGACAGACTTTCAAGGGGTCCATGATTAACCCATGAACTTTTGGCCAAGTGAGACTCAAGCTGATTATTTATGGCTTATCCTACTTGTGGTAACATCTCTGGCACAATTGACCCTTCTGCATAAATAAACAATTCCGCTTCTGCTGTAAATTAAGCAAGGACATTTGAAGGACTCTTCTGATTTGCCCATCAGAGACTGTTGATCTTGATTGAGATTATATATATATATATATATACTTTATGGGCCTGCCTTATTTTTCATTTCCCTAAAATATATATTGAAGTAAAAATGCTATCAAACGATTTAGAAATGTTTTTTAGGTATAACTTTAACTTGTGGTACATTAAAATATTTATATGCAATTATATACATACATATATATATATATATATATATATCTATATATAAGAATTAAACATAATTTATTTGTTTCTCTTACACTGAAATTTTGTAAGGATGAGTTTACTTTGGAGTCGGGTGACAGCTTCTTAATTTAGAAACCACATTCTAAACCATATTCAAAACTGAGCAACTTTTAAGGATCTGTGCTGTCTCCTGTCTGTGCATGTCCTAGTTGAGAAGGATACCTGTTCGGATGTTCGGCTGGTGGAGCATGTACAACATGATGTAATGTGTGACATGTGCGTTCCCTTAATTGGCTGCATTATTTATGAGCTGTAGCAGGACATCAGCCCGGCAACAAAAGGGTTGACACACAGTAGCTTTGCTGGCATCTTCAATCACGACGACGACGGCGACTTGAGGGTCTCCCGAAGTGGTCAGACGTTCCTGGATTTGCAGTTGTTGGGTTTTTTGCTTTTTATTCGGACTTGGATTTGGGCGTAAACTATTATATTACTCCGCACCATAAAATATTCACTAACCCAATTTACCATAACGAAATGTATATTTTGTTGTCTCTGTTGTTGTTGCTGTAGTTGTTGTTGTTTTGTCTATAAGCTGGCTGCTGGAGGAAGCACATACGTCACACGTGGCTGGGCTGGATGGTCTGGTCATTGATTATCGAGTCAGCTTCAGCTTTGAGTTATGTCCAAGCATAAAGAAACCATTAATTAAATGCCAATTTTCCGTTGTCATTTTACTGCTGATTTCTATCATTTGTATTTGAATATCGAATAGGAGCAGTAACAGTGTCTGCCCAAATTCTAGTTAATCTATATAATGGATTATTTCCCTTGGAGTATATCAGTATTTTTCCAATTTTGGTTAACTTAACAATTTGGCATTTGTACTGCAATTTTGGATTAATAAATTATTACGTAAAAATATAAAAATTTGGAATTCATTTAGTTGACACATTTTTTAAATATTTTTTGAGCTAAAAAAGTTGACATTTTCACGAGAGTTTCCCTTTGGGAGTTGGCAAATGAAGTCCAATTTGCGAATCGATAAAACCAAGGTAATTCCAGCAACACGCAACAATATCAGAAATAATCCCTAAAGGAAATTAATGTATAAAAACCTCCCTGCAAAAACAGCCCAAACCCACCTCAGACCCTACATAGCGCTATAACCCATAAATTATATATAGCTTAGGAGCTAAAGTTTTGAATGTTGAAAGCTGGCTTTTTGCAATCTTTCACAAGACACCAGTTTGAGATATGTGCGAGTTAAGCTCTCTCGACTAGAACCTTCGTATATGTTTTTTATATTTTACATATCTTAATTGATGCTAATTTCCTTCGTTTTGATTTTATTTCTGCTAAAGGAAGAAAGATCGCCAAAATGCTAGACAGTTAAAGAATCATTTTCACTATCGAATGCATATTTTCTTAGTTGGCAAATTCATAATAAATATAATAAATATAATAAATATATATAAAATGATTGATGATATAATTTTAGTGAGATTTTTCTCAAACATATTATCAAAGCAATAAGAGGGCCCATGCGATGCCGGGTATGCCTTCTAGTAAGCTTTAATATCTGTATATATATATATATACGTTATATATATATAAATATACATACAATTGTTTGCATATGTATTTGTGTATAGGAAAGAAGTCGCGACCGTCAGCAGCGACGCGGATCGCGTCCTCGGAAGGGCAAAAATAAATTACTTTAAACGGTTTCGAATAGCAAATTGCAGATTGTCATTTCAAAAGACATACCTTGCCACACATATCAGTGTCAATGTGGACTAGGGGACTGTCTGTTGAGTGGGGTGCGGGAAACGGGTCAAGGTGTGCATGTGCATCTGTGTGTGTGTGTGTGTGTATGTGTGTGTGTGTGTGTGCAAACTTAAAATGACGAATGACCACAAAACAGCACACACACACACACACACACACACACACAGGCAAACACACGAGGGCTCTTAAATCGGGATCAGGAGAAGTAAAGCCAGAACGGCAATAATAAAAACTTCAAAACAGCAGTTCGCGAGAATTGAGATTGGGTTGAATTTTTATAATTGAGTTTGAGCAGATCTTATGTTATTTTTTTTTTATTTTTTTTTATTTTTTATTTTTTTTTTTGTTGCACTTTTATACCCTTTGCATGGGTATTATAATATTGTCGTGAATTGTGTAACGCCTTCCAAACTGGATCATCATCTGTGTTTATTATCTTAATGGTTATCATCATGGCTCAGTTTTGGATACAGCGATGGAATCCCTAGAAACAATTCCAAAAATTTTTCAATTATGGTATTTAAGTGAGCAGACAAAGTGCCCAGAATAGCTAATCTTAGTTATATTTTTCTGTCTCTAGTTTTTTGGGGGGGGTGTTCAAGCAATTCTCTAGGAATGGGAAGGAAGCAGTTGGGAGGGAAACAAAATTAAAACTATTTAAAGTAGGACAAAGTTCCCATAAATATAATGCTAAACTATCGGTGTACCATGTAAGAGTTACCCAACTACCGCTATTTGTACTGAATTATTGACAT